>PVHY01007284.1:0-68491 GCA_004024945.1 Uropsilus gracilis
TAGTTATCAAATGTTAGTGAAGTGGGAAAGCCCCGGGATAAAATAAATAAATAAATAAATAAAATAAAACAACAACAACAACAACAAAAAACCACACACACACTTACCATATATCGGAAAAGAACAACAGGCCAAACAACCAACAACTAAACATCAACTTAACCAAACAACAATTTGCAGAAAAATGGGAGGAGTGACTGAAGGGGGGGAAAAAAAAAAAGAAAGAAATGGGAAGCACTTTCACATAGCAACGCCTTCTGACATCTGTGAAAGGAACATTAGGGAGCATCTATACTACAGCATTAGACTCAGAAAATCTCAATCAGATTTAAGGAGAGTTCATACATGTTGGAATTTTCTAAACTTCTAAAGATCATCCCTTTCCCAAGGTCTCTGCCATTGACTGATAGCAACCTAAGAGAATAATGGCCATGACATGTTAGCTGTCAACTGATCATGCTGCTTTCAACAACTCCCTTTGAATAATGCAGTGCTATCACCTGTATACCAAGGAAATCTTTAGAAATGTTGACTATTTTTAAGCCAAAGATAGGCCATGAAAAATTTTATAGGCCAGGCACGGTAGCTCATGCCTGTAAGCTTCAGCCTATGAAGCGGCCGGGGCTAGGGACCGCGGTTCGAGTTCCACCTGGGGCCCATAGCGAGATCTAGTTCCAAAAATATAACTGGGCGTGGTGGCATGCACCTGTAATCCCAGCTACATGGGAAGCTAAGGCTGGGGATTGCTTGAGTCTGTGATACCCCAGGTAATGTGAGCCTGCAGTTCCACAGGCAAAAATAGCGAGACCTAGTCTAAAAAAAAAAAAAAAAAAAAATTATAGAATATCTGATGAAAATGGAACCCTTATACATGCTGGAGTGAAAATTGGTGCAACAATTATGGAGATCAGTAATGGAGATTTTTCAAATAATTAAAAAAAGAAATTCTGTATCATTTCATTAACCTATTTCTGAGTACTTACTAAAAATTTCAAAAACATTAATTTCAAGAGCCATAGCCACTCTGGTTTTATTTACAGCTTTTTTGAAACAAAAGAAAATGTGGTATATTTACACAATGGAATGTTATTTATCTATAAAAAAGAAGGAAACCATGTCAGTTTCAAAAGCATAGATGGACCTAGGGAGTATTACACATACTGAAATAAGTCAGGGGGAGAAAGACAAACACTTCGAAATTTCATTCCTATGTGGTATATATGGAGAAATCAAATAAAAATCAACTTTAAGACCAGTTAGTAGTCAACAGAAGGTGATGGGGAAGTTAAAAAATTCAAGTAAAGTGGGTCAATTATGTGACAAAGGATCGAATTTTTATTGGTGCACTTAACATGGTATATAGAGATGCAGATTCTAATTGTTACACACCTAAAACCTATATAATGTTATAATGCAGTTATTTCAATGAAAAAATTACCATTTTTTGGGCTTAATGGGAATAAGCAGGACAAAAGGTAAAGTAATATCACTTAGGAAAATACCTCTATTCCAGTTTTACAAGATAGAAGATTAGTCATTCAATTATGGTCTCTCTATCTATGTACTAACAGAGGCAGAGTAACCAGTTCTTGTTCCAAAGGAAAGGGAAGGTATTCTGTAAGACAACCAAGAGATACAACCACTCTTTTCTACTTCCTGTCTTAAACAATATCACTGCTCTCATAATGCCAAATACCATACACACACTCATCCATCAATCAGAATAAGGTGACTTACTGTCAAAATTTACATTTTTATATCATTGGTATGAAAAAAGTAAAGAACGTAGATGAGATCAACTCTGAACAATGGACAGCATCATCTCACCTTATGCTACTTATATAACTCACATGCTTCCCAGTACTACCGCTCCACCATGACATCTCCCCACATCACATCATTGTGTATATTTTTAGATTGTATGTATAATTTGACATTCTCTGTCTTCCTATAGCCAAACACAATATGATAACATAATTTCAAATAATTATTTTATAAGCAATCTGGTATCTCAAGATAGAAAGTGTTAGGTGAACTTCTCTTCTGTCAGCTGTCATAATTGATTATCACCATGGTCCAAGAGTAATCTGTAAGTCAACACCTGGGAAAATGTCTAACACAATTCCTGAAACATAGATACATTCTCCACAGACATTAACAAGCGTACCATAATAGGTAGCTTCAGGGCCCCCAGTAGTACTTACAACAGAACCCACAATTAGCCTTGCCTTACAGTATTTATGCCCTTGTACAATTCCCTTGCCTTGAGCATGAGCTGCACCTAATGATTTGACTCTGAGTAGCAGAATACTGAAAAGGTAGTAGGATGTGATTTCTGTGGGTAAATAACAAGCAATCGGAGCTTTCATCTTTTGAGCAGATGCTATTGCCTTCTGGAACTCATAATTTGATGAAGTAAGCTGCCACACTGGAGAGGCCTGCATGGCAAGAAAGTGAGAATGGCCTCTGACAGTCACTAAGGATGCCCTCAATCTAACTGCTTTGAAGCCGACCCTTACCCACTTAAGCCTTCAGATGAGAAACCAGTCCTGACCATAAATAACTTAATTACAGCCTTATAATTGACTCTAAAGTAAGGCCCATGCTCATATTTCTGAGCCATAGAAATTGTGTAATACTCAAAGTATATCATTTTAATAAGTTTAATTTTATGGGAATTTATTATGCAGAAATAAAGTAATGTACATAAAAGAGAAATGCAGATACACTGTATGCATGTGCTTAGCATGTCTCTGAAGACATAATAAGACTAACACCAGTTATATGCTGGGCATGTGAAAAAATTGCAAATGGCATGTTAGAAATTATATTCAATCCCTTAAAAGCCTACTACAAGGGTTTTGTTTTGGCATATTTTTGATTTTGTTTTATTCAACCAGTCAACAGCTAATCTCTCTCTTCCGTTTCTCTTTCTCAAATATTCACTCTCAGATTTCAATTCAGCTTTTCCAACACTTACCACCAGTTTACATCCAGGTGGTTAAATGCCAGGCAGTATCCTCTGTACAAGACATACAGTGGTAAGTTAAAAACTCCTACTTACACGGAGCTTTAATGCCAAGTTGGTGGTGACAAACACTGAAAAGACTAATGCATGTAGATATAAACAATTACATATTATCAAAGTGCTCAGAAGATAATAAGCAAATTTTGCGTTAGAAGATAAAAGGGAAAGACCTATTAAGATGTTTTTTTTTTTAATCCCACAAAACCTCTATATTTTAACATAACTTTTAGGTTGATATCTGAAAAGGATAAGGAGTGAAGGAGAGACACCTGTATGTAAATTCTATGAGGATAAATAATGTTCACATGGTCTCCGTTAGGGAGAGAGAATTATTCAAACAAAACAAAGTTCAGCATCTGGCTGGGACAACAGTGAGCGGGGGTTGTGGGACGCGGGGTGGGGGAGGGGAAGTAGCACAAATTAAGACCAGAGAAGTAAACAAAAGTCAACTCCTGTAACACAAGGCAACTGTATACAATACTATGAAAAAAAAAAATCATCGAAGAACTTAAAGGGAGAAAGGCAAAATTTGAGGAAACTTTTCAAAGTAATCACTCTGGGTTGGAAGAGATGCAAAAAGGAAGTACTTTGATTGGTTAGGGAGTAATGAACTAGACAATGCAGGAAAGCTAGTGTAATAGATGACCGTAGAAATAAAACTGGAAAACAACAAATAAGTTCAAAGATACGGGGAAGATGGACTGGCGTGGTCTGAGAGACTCAAGAATCATGAGTCAGGATTTCTATACAATCCTGAAGATAGTGTGATTGCATATATAGCCATTCTTTTTCTTTTATAGATAGGAACAAGAAGCTATTTAAAGCAAAGGATGTAAATTTCCTAGTGGCATCCCATTTTTCTATTTGGTCATTTTTCAAATCCTTCCATTAAAATATTTGGTTTCAAATTGCATCAAATAACACAGAGGCACATCATTGCTGTTCTGGTTCCTATTTTACATAAATAGATGCTAAAAATTCTGGCTTTAATTATTTACATTCTATCTTGTTGCTCCCTCCTGTGCAGTGAAGCCGTGTGACATAATTTGTCAAGAAAAGAGAATCAGAAAGGGTCAAGTACCGCAGCTGTTCCAAAGAGAGCTCTTGCCCGGCACACAGCTTAGCTGTGACTAGGTGCTTCTATGTACTAATGGGTGACTAACATCACTTTGAATCTTCAGAGAACTTCTTTCAGGGCAGATAGGTTTGATGTTCCCCACTTAGAGAAGAGAGGTTAAGATATTAAATGACATTTGCAAACAAAAAGAAAAAAAAATGACCTCAAAGTTAGGGGAAGCCCTAAGAGTATCTTCATCTTAATTACACGTATTTGGGGGAGAAATTAAAGATCATTAAGTGATACCTATGAAATGCAAGGAGGGATTCTGAGACAGTCGATTGGAAGGATGCTGTGGGGGGAAGGAGACTTAGTTCCATTTAGTGGTGACTGTTCACCAGACCTTGTACTGTGTAGCCTCATTTCTTAGCCAAAGAAAGATCTTTCAGGTAAAAGTAGAATAGAATTGTAAAGATTTGACAAAACAGATGATGCTCTGCCTATTAATCAAAAGAAAAGGAAAACCATTTTACTGACAGAGCAGTATTAACTCCATGGATGCTTTCAAAGCAAAGCTATGAAGAAATTTCATGCTGAAATGAGAAAAGTGATGTGCAAAGAAACATGTAGAGTATGTAAGAAATGTAACATCAGAATTCACCCATGATGAACTACAAAGAAAAGCCTACTCTTTCCTTTTGCACCCTGAAAGCTTTGTTATTCTAATTTTTGTGGATTAAAATTATCTGGATTGCTTATTAAATATGCCTATTTGACCACACTAGGTTCAGATTTTGGGGAGGGGGGTAGGTCAGGACTAGGTCAGGATTCAGGACACCTCAAGGTCATTTATTTCAGACAAGATCGGGCGCGTTCAGGGTGGTATGGCCGTAGACTCAAGGTCATTTATTTCAGTGGAAGTAGAAGTGCTAAGTTACAGTCCAACCACAGGCTAAAGCTTCCTGCCTAGGTGACACCATTCCCTTCCAGCACTCCTGGAGTATAAGTGGGTGAATGAGTTCCAAACCTCATGTGTAATCACTTCAAAAACTCATCTGTGCTACCTCCCTCATGAAGCATTTCCTGCATTCCCCCAAGCTAAAAGAGTTCCTTAATACTTCCAAAGCTCTTTGTTTAATACTTTTATTATAGCATTTATCAAATTATATTATAATTATCTTCTTATGTGAGTCATTCCCCTATCAAAATGTGAGCCACTTGAATAAGGCTTGTTCATTTTTGTATCTTTGGCACCTGAGACACTTCTTGGTAGAAAGCAGTCACTGATTTTTTTTTAACATGAAAGAATGAAAATATAAAAGAACCAAGGAATTCTAGCATACGTGGTCTTGGTTAGTGCTTCATCATACACAGACCCCTAGCAAATGAGCAATATGGCTTAGCATGATGAAGAGTGTTCAGCCTGCTCTGGCTGCCAAACATAATACCATCCATGGTGCTTCAACAACAGAAACTCATTCCTCATAGATCAGGAGGCTGGAAGAGCTAAGATGGGGATGTTGACAAGGAAACTTTTATTCTGAGACCTCTTTTCATGGTTTATAGGTGACCACCATCTTACTGTGTGGTGAGAGGCTCACATGACCTCTTAAGTGCATTGCAGAGAGAGGGAGGGAAGGAGGAAGCAAAGGAGGAAGAGGATAATGTGGAGGAAGAGAGGTCCAGGGGAGCAAGCTCTCTAGTATCTCCTCCTACAAGTGCACTAATATTATGAGTGCCCCACCTTCATAGCCTCATCTAAGGTTAATGATCTCCCAAAGACCCCATCTCCAAATATGACTATATTAGTGTTTACAACTTCAATATATGCCTTTGAGGATAACACACACCTGCTACTTAACAAAGATTATATGAAGGATGCCTTCTAGTTCAAGTTTTTTCCTTACTATTAAACCACATGAACTTACAGATGCTGCATCTATAAAATAGGTACTTACTTTCCCCTTTGGAATTATTGTTGAGGAAATATACAGAAAGTGCTGTGGACTACAGCAAACCACTCTAGAGTATGTCAGTATAAGGTCCTCCTCTTTAACTCAGAGGTTGCTCTATGGAAAGAGTTCCTACATTGCTAGCAGCACCTCACAGAAGCTCAGCAGGCCCACTGAGTGGTAAAGCTTGCATTTTCTCTATTTTGGCTGCTAAGGAGTTTTTGTCATGGTATAATTTTTATTAATTAAATAATTTGAAAAACAATTTAATCTGTACAAATAACTGTCATTATCTTTGTTTGTGGACAAATGTTTTAATATGATGCTGAGGGAAATTTTATGCATTGCATTAGTTTTTATTTGTAGTTTTTGGCAGTCATAACACATGACTCCTTCCTTGTAGTGAGACTTTCATTGAACTACAATCTCCATCCATCACAACAATGATATGCCAAGAGTCCACCCTTCCCTTTTTGCTATTTGGAGGGAAATTTATACCATAACATCTATAGCATTATGCAATATAAGATATGATGAAGAGGAAATGTATCCATGGAGAGGTGGGAGAAAGTGAAGGAAGGGGAAAGAAATAGGTCCTGGTCATTCTGGATAACAGCCCAGAGTGCATTAACCAGCTTAGCAGTTTGCCACCTGGAAGACACTGAGAAGGAAAGGAGATATTAAGGCATTAATTTGGAAGGGAGTCTATGGTGGCAGGCATCATATTGGAACATCTTGGAGTGGAGGGGACAGAGAAGAAAAGGATGTAAACTTGAGGCTCTTACAGGAATAGACATAAGAGAATTTTCAGTAATTCATTACTGATAAGGTATGGATGATCTCTTTCTTGAAATGTCAGGCACTTTCTCTCTTGCTTTCTCATGACTTCTTTCTTGGGTTGTTTGAGTTTTTGCAGGGTTTTATCTTTTCCCCTTGACCACTCTCTGTTATAAGTTATGCATAAAAAAGAGATAAATGATGCTTGGGGATATTTATACAAAATTGTCTTCAATTTTATTATATAAGCACATAGTATAGCAAGTCAAGCTCACTTGGAAAATTTTTACTGGTGACCCAGCATTCAGAAACTGAAGTGAAGCAGAGACAATCAGTACAATAGACATGTTTGTATCCAAAGAATAAATACAATTATGACCACTGGCCCACAGGTCCTGCCACCTAAAAGTAGCACAAACTCACATGGAAACAAACATTCCCTAAAGACTTCTCACTAAGTACTTAATTTGCTATTTTTTTAAATTCCATGACCTATGCTTTTGTTGTTCTCGGACAAACAAAATGGCAGTGACAACAATGAGTATGAAATGGAACAAAAAGCATTTTCATAGCAAGATCACATGCAAATTTTCAGGCAAAAGGCATAATTACAGATTCCAGATTTTTAACTATTTCTATAACTTTCACATTGACATGAAGCATTCGAAAAGCAGGGAGTTCTAATTTGGGAAAACCTCTTCCAAATTTAACTACCCTTGCTTGTTATTCTGCACCTGAGTTTTTAAGAAATAATTAAAAACTAGAAAGTAGATGTTGTTGTCATGTTATGAGTCACTGCTCTCTGAACATAATTTCAGAAACTGTAAGATTATTTCCAAACCTATGTCCTTTCTTTTCTTCTGTCTGTAGACTGCACTCCCACATCTATTTGTCTTGCAGAGCACTTATTTTCAGAATGACTGAGAACCACAGTTAAGCACTGGAGTACACCAGAAGTCTCTCCATGAGTGGTTTCTCCTTGTCCTCATCTTGACCTCTGTAGTCTCTCCAGCTCCTGATTTTAGAGATAAATACTCTCCTCTTCTGTTGTTATCCATTTGAGTTCTATGATCTTCACAATTTTGAAATATAGAACACCAAATACCTCAGCTTTGTTAAAGAAAAAATTATTCAGACACTTGTTGAAATGTGAAGGCAGCCTTTATTCAGGGAGATGTTATCTCTATAGGAAAAGGAACTACCACAGCAGGGGTTTGCAGAAAGAGAGAAACTGTGCTCAACTCCAAATACAAAAAGAAAAATAGAATTAGTAGCCAAGGTGCAGAGCAAAGGGGGATGGGGCTAGAGGCTTACTAAGAGACTAGGGTAGTTCTCTACCAAATTCATATAACAGGATTCTTGTTGAAGAAAAGCAAGGGGAAACAGAGACTATCTGGGGGCAGAAGGGTGAAGATGATGAAAGATATACAGTCTAATCACCAAGAGTGAGTAGATATCAAGGGCAGGAGTTCTGGCTAAAATAATTAAACAGGATTTTCTCAAAAACTCGACTCCACGAATACAAAGAGTAAAGCTACATATCTAGTGGGTCCAGCAGAAGACTCAATGGAACCTGATGCTTGATCCATCAGAGATTTTTGGTAAGCTTCTAGAATGTAGATAAGCTTCTTAGGAAAAACACAGGCAGAGGGGCAAAGATTCCTCTTGGTTAGTTAAGAGGTTTCTCACAATGCCATGATGTATCTGGCTCAATCATGAATGTGGTACTGGAAGCACCCAGACAAGTGTGCACGTATCTTTGCCGACCAACTGCTCTCAAGCTGGGTGTCATATCAGACTTTATGCGTTGGTAATGCCCTGACCACACTTGTTCCATCAACCAAAGAAAGGGAGGGCATGCTCCTGATTCCATTTATTTTGCATGGTTTTCTTTTCTCTTTAATCACTCACCAAACAAGCATACCCAAAGCATTGATTATGTATCACATATATGTTGACATTCTAAAAAAAATAGGTATCAATGGCCTATACTTTCAGGAAACTCAAATCTAGTAGGAAAGAATGGAACTGGCTGGTTCAGAGAAAGGAATGGACATAAAAGCTATTATAAGATGTCATGGAAGCATCTTCAGGAACTCAGCAGAGTACCTTTTAATAAATTTTGATAGCAATGGTTTCCTTTGGGAAAAATAATCATGAAAACAGTAACAACCCCATTACTACTATAGAAACAAGTTCATCTATTTTTTGAAATCAAATAATAAGTAAATGGCTTCATTTCTTAAAACCCTACTCTTAGGTCAGGAATTCAGTTTCTTTGAATTATAATGTGAGGTTATTTGGCAACATCACCTACTTACTCAAATATAAATGCTTTTGCATCTTTAAACACAAATGCCCTAGATTCTGTGTAGAAAGCAAAAGAAAAGTGGGGATGGGTGTTACCTAGAAGGATGAGGGGTGAGATAAGTATGTCAAACACAGTGAAGAGTATGTATAGAACACTAAGAATAGAACAGAGCACACTGCTCATATAACGAACGGGAAGGACCTCATTACAAGGAGGAGAAATTGTCAAGAAGCTAAAACAGAGTGATGAAGGGAATTGAGGACCAGTCAATAAAGCATGTTAAATGCCATGCTAAGGTGAGGAAAATAACACACAGTGGGAAGACCAACGAATAACAGAGAATTGTGTGCTGAAATAGCAGAGAGGAGGGAATGAGGAACTGAACAAGAAAGTGAGAGTCTGGAGGCAAAGTAGTGAAAATAGTCTGAAGCGTGAAGGGCAGAGAAAGGATATGCGGTGGACTGTAATTTGATGGCGAGTATGGCAAGAATGGCAAATAAAGAAAGTTCTGATTTCAGACCTAGAAAACAAGGTGGATAAGGGCACTATTCTTTGAAATATAACCCAGAAAAGAAGCTGTATAGGGAAGGAGTAAAAAAGATTAAGAATTCAATCTTAGCCATGTTGGGTATGGGGGTATCTGAAAGACATCATGTGGACACGATCACTAGAAAACAGGGATCTTCAGTTTATTGGTGTCTGAAAACTTGAATGAAAGGAATTTTCTTTTCAGATCTTTGAGATAGAAAGAGAAAATAGAACAGAATTCCTCCAATAATACCTGAAAAGTGTATTGTTCAATTATCCAATATTGCATTTTCCAACAATTGACTAATCATGGTCGATCTATAATAAATGCAGTTTTAGTTGCTCATTCATTCATGTAAGTTTAGATGCCAGACTTGGAACACAGAAAAGCATATAATTCCATTAAGTCTGTAACCTCGGACTCAAGATGCACCTCAGACTTAGAAGGCCTTTTCTCACTGTCACACTGGCTACTTTCAGGTTTATGGAAACATTCCTACACCAGACTGGTTGGAGCTACAGAATGTCTTCATATTCCTCAAATTCACATGCTAAAATTTAATCCCCAGTGCAGTGGTAATGGAGGTGGGACTTCTGTGAAACATAAGACTAATCATTAGATAATGGGAGTAAGTTCCTGAAAAAGATCCCACAGAGAGACCTCTCATTCTTTTCCCTGTGCAAAGACAGAACAAGACCGCCATCTATAAGCAGGAAGTGGACTCTTGCCTTGATCTCCTGATGCCTTGATCTTGTACTTCCCAGTCTCCAGAAGTGTAACATCCTATTGTCTATAAGTCATCTAGTGTATGGTATTGTGTTATAATCATCAAAATGCACCGACACAATGGGGTTCAAATAGCAATTTCACCATTTACCAGAGGATAAAGTTCAGAAGTTTTTTAGACTTGCTGTCTCATTTTTTTTTCTTTTGTTCATAAGTTTCTTATGAGGATTAACAACTTGAAATAGTTCTGGGCACAGAGTAAAGGCAATTAAAATGCCCTCCATTATTAATGCAACTCAAGTGCATTCATGATTTCATGGGTGAAAGAAATCAGAAACCAGTGCCTTACTTTTTAGTTGATTTTCATTAGCTTTTTACTTATGTAGGGACAACGAGAAAGACTATGGCTACATTAAAGTACAACAAAAACTTTAATCAGACAATACTGCTGATCCTTCTGGGCTAACATCTCCTGACATCTCACACAATTAATATCAAGTTCCCTTGGTATGCACCTGCAGAACCAATGAATTAATTATAATGGGATACATTTTAAAAAATCCAGTCAACAAAGGCAAGAATGAATGGTAGGAAAAGGAAAGCGGCATGAAGATCAGAATAGTCACATTTTTATCTGGTCAAAAGCAAGAGATGAAATGAAGAGTTGTGAAAATACAGCTCTGAGAGAAGTTCCAGAGGCAAGTTGTTAAAGAAATGAAGGTTGGGCCCAATATAGAAGGCTAGAAGACAATATTGTAAAGTTCATACACTGAGGAAAACAGTTTATGATCCAAAAGGCAAATTTAACTCTAACACATGTCCCACGTGTGACTTAAAAGGCAGAACCAGGGGTAAGAGGAAAACACAGCTCATGGGGAAAAAAAAACACAAACAAAAAACACATGAAGGAGAAACTTAGCAAAATGCTCTGGTGATGGGGTGTAATTGCCTGCCAGCAGGTGTCATCCTAGAAGACTGTGAATCATAATTAAAACTGAAGAAATTAATTATAAAATGTTGAGCAACTTAAAATTAATTTCACTAATATTATACTCTGAAACATGAAGCATTATGAAAGAGTACTGATAAGAAAAAAGGAGAAAAAATACTGAAAAGTTCTTTGATTCATCCTAGTATCAGGTTGGAGTTATGCATGAAACATAGAGTCTCTCAACACACTACAGTTTTCAGGAGAAATCAGTATGAATGCTGAATCTCTAAGCAAGAAAGCCACTATTAAAATTGTGGATATGCCTGTTCATGGACATGCTTGCTCAGTAAAAAGAGCTGTTGTAAGCCACATGGACTCAGAGACAGATCCTCAGATACATTATTTCGAGTTCTCTGGCCAGGAGCTGAGCACTGTGTTGGTTTAGATTATCTTCTAGATTCAGTTTCTTCTTTGTTCTCTTCAATAAGTAGCAGTGAAGTGTGATTAATTCTATTCCGAAAACACCCTGTCAGTCACAATACAGGTCCAGCATGTGAGCATAACATGGGTTGTGGAAAATGAGGCTCTGACACTCCAGCCTCAGCTGATACTGCCCATTTCACACAAATGCCAGGCTCATAGTCATGGATGTGGTGGCTCCAATTAACCTGCTCCATAAATACTCTTTAGTAAAGTCCAAAGAAAGAAATTAATGGATTTTAATTTGGAAATATGATTTGAAATTGAGTGGGTCTAGGATAGATTAAAAATACTGCAAGTGATCACAAGAACAGAGTCATGAACTAATTATTAAACTGACAATGTAATAATATCCAAGAAACCATTTCTTCCTTACAGTCTATCATCTATAGAAAGCTACATCCAATGTGTGTGTATGAAGGAACAAAAGGAGAAGCAATAATGACTTTATACATGTATTTTGTACAAGAGATGTGTATTATAATCTCATAGTGATTCCCAGGAAGAATTGACCTGGAAACTGTGTTTAGATCCTTCTTGGTTATAATGTTGTGAAAATAAAATGAAAAGGAACTTGTAATATTTGTGTCACAAAGACATAAAGAGCACTGTGAAGACTGAGATTCAGTTTGCTTTCTTCCATCCAGGGGAAGGACAGACATGATTGAATGATCTTGTATCTGAAGAAAGTCAATATTTATGGGCTTTAACAATTATCACATATTTGTGAGATGGTCTTAATTACCCACTTTCAAGTGACCAAATATTTCAGTGCCTTTAGTCACAGAGTTTAAGATCATAAATAACCTACTTTATAGAGTCCGGTGTTAATCTAGAAAAAGGATTGGTACTGATCCTTTTATGCTAATACATTGAAAAGGAACAACTGGTATTCATCTCAAATTTCTGCTCATCAGATCAAAATAAGCTTATGCAGACTTCCATGAACTCTGTGTGCTGTCGTCAAAGTGAATTCCCTTTGTGATTTTCACTGGCAACCAAAGTCATAAATAAGAAAATCATTCTTCTTTGATTTTTATTTTACTTCATAAACTAAATTTTTCCCTTCTCAGTCTTTATATAATTGCAGTATTGAACTCTATCTAAGAGTTTTGGGGAAGGTTGTGACATGCCTGAGTTTCTCAGATAACACAAGTTACTTCCAAATCATTTCCTTTGATGTTTACTAATTCAGAAACAGGAAAACTCTGAAAGTCCTAAACTCACAACTATGAGGGGTAGTTTCACAATGGGTTGGAAATTTCAATTAAGAACACTGGAAATTCCTAAAATTATTAAATATTCAAAAAAATTAAATCAACCTGTACTAATTCAGTCTTGTACATTGCCCAAAATGTATGTCATTCTTGTGTGATGATCTATAATAAAATACTTCAATAAAATTAAACCATTTCTGCTATATAAAGCCATGGAAAATTAACAGTGTAAATCTAAGAAT
Organism: Uropsilus gracilis; assembly: GCA_004024945.1. Lineage (NCBI taxonomy): Eukaryota > Metazoa > Chordata > Mammalia > Eulipotyphla > Talpidae > Uropsilus > Uropsilus gracilis. The sequence goes on from PVHY01007284.1 coordinate 13,251, forward strand.
AAAGGCACTAGCATATGCCACAGTTAACTGTCATACTCTATAATGTTAACCATTTCTAAGTTTCAAGTTCATCTGAAGTTGTATAATTAACATATTTTTCTGACATATTTGTTAGATTCACAGCATGGGGCATGTTCATATAAAAAGCACTTCATCTCTACACCTGACTATGTAACTATTTGTTATTATCTCTAAATCTTTGCAAAGAAATTTCATATTTCAGGTTTAGAAATATGTCTAAAATAGTTCAGAGTGAATAAAAACATTAAGTACAAGAATCAAAAGGAAATGCATGTGAATATGACATAGTAAATTATCTATGATGGACTGAATTGCCTCCACCAAAGAAAAAGCCCTATTGAAGCCCATCACCTCAGAATGCTACCTTATTTGGAATGGAGGTCATCCAGTAAAAATGAAGCCATTAGGATAGGTCAGAATCTAAAATGACTGGTGACCTTATATGAAAAGTTGAAAATTTGGGCACCAAGGCAGACATGCACAGTGCAAAGACACACGAAGGGACATTGAGAGAAAGTCAAATGAAGTTGAAGGATTGGAGTGATGCATTGACCAAGAAGCCACTAGAAGCCAGGAAGAGGCAAGGAAGGAATATTTCACAGGCTTCAGAGAAAGCACAGCTCTGCTGATATCTTGGATCTCAAATATCTAGTCTCCAGAACTACCAGACAATGAATAGCTGTCATTCTGAGCATCCAGTTAAAGCGTATGTAGGAAACTCCTCCCCTTCCCATTATAAAGTCACTGCCACGATGTCACTAATTTTCAAAAAAGCAGTTTTGTTTGGGAATTATATCATACCGCATCTCCATAACAAAAATGATGATAAGGTAGAGGCAGGAGAAAAAAGGAGGAAAGAATGCATCATCTAAAAATCACATGAAAATTGTTTTTACATGTAAATACAATAGCTTGCTTAAGATACATGAGTTTTACAGAAACCAAATGGTTTCACTACTATATAGGACATGGGAAAGATAAACAAAAATCCATGAAGAAAAGTCAAAACAAGCCAACAACCAAATTGAAGTACACAACCTGGGGGTGGGGGGAGGACAGGGTGGGAACGGTTGGTGGGGGGTAAACCCCAGAGATTACAGAGATGTGAAATTTATATATACATAAATTATTAATTTAAAAAAGGATACATGAGTTTTAAAATAAAGCTACCCATATGTCCAAGTTCAGCACAGTTTCAAATCATATAATATTAAATACCAAGATATGTTGAGATTTTAAACCTTATGGCTTTCACAAATTCAAGTTGCCAAAATAGATTAAGGCCTTGGCTGCCCAGAGGAAGAGAGCATCTTCTTCTCTCCCTTAGCATCATATCACAGAGTTTTTTAAAAATAGGGAAGCTAATGAATAGGCATGTATACTAACAGTTCTGCGGAGGCCTAACAAAAATGCCTGCTTGAACTTAATCACAGATCTCTACCAGTAATTTTGTAGAGAAAGGGAATTGCCCATTCCTTTCTATCAAAATAAATTTTATGTCAGCATACCCCTCCTACCACTTCCTTCCAATTTTCATACCGGTAATAATGATCAGGGTGTTCACAGAGTCAGCTTGCATGCCAAATGACAAAAACAAAGCTGGAGGAGAAACATGAGGATTTAATTCTGGCTACATAAGTCAAGGTCATGTTTGATCCCAACTCCCAGAGGTGCTAACAGGCAACTTTCAATGGATTCAAATTATGGGCCAGATCATTAAATGAGCTGACTGACTCACTCATTCCTGCTATTAATAAAGAACTCATCTTAGAGATTTTCCGCACGGCTGTATGGATAACCTGAATTTATGTGGACCTCAGCAGTTCAAAGCCTGAATTCATTTTCTTGAAACAAGCAGAATCTGAAGTTTATTAGCATGGAAAAGAGTTCTCTTTTCATTAGATTATTCTGAAGTGCTGTCCATTACATAATATGCCACGCATGTGGAACCTTTGGAATAAAAATTGTGATTGCCACTCAATGGAGGAGTATTTCTAAGATGTGACAGATTTTATACTGTGAAGAAGGAAATATCTGCCTGTCTGGGTCTCTTAGCCTTCAAACATGCTCTTTAAATTAAAATTATAGCACATAGAAAACTTCATTACCTGTTTCACTTGCAGATAATTGTTTCTCCTCTTTGAAAATGTACCCTTTTCAGGATAAGTATTCTTATGGATTCCATGGAACTGGACAAGTGGTAAAAGGGATTCCTTTACTTCCCTGTTGGATGGCCCAAGGCAATTACCTACAGTGTTAGAAATTAGGTAAAAGTAAATTTCACCTATATTTTAATTAAGTTTTAAATAATCTTTTCTTATATTTTTAATAAATACAGAGGGGTTAAGTGATTTAAAGTGCCTCCCTAAAAGAGTCTGCCAGTAAAGTGGAATCAAACGAATATGCTAAACAAATCAACATAATTTTAAAACTATGATAAAAGGATCAATCCATGATTCTTAAAAGTGTTTAAAGATGACAAATGGTTCCCAGGGTCATGGCATTATTTTTTTCATATTCTCATTTACTCATTTTTAATCCATCTATTAAGTAGCTATTCCTTTGAGTATTAGTCAAGTCTCAATTAGCAGTAAAGATAACAGCCTCCATTTTCAAATCATTCATTCTTTAGTGATAAGGAAAATAAAGAGAAATAATTGAATACTTTGTAGTGAATGTTGGAAAGGGCTACAAAATGTTCATTGTTTATACCAAAGAGTAAGTCTTAGCATCTCAGTGAAGATGGTAAGAGAGGTGCATTCAGAGAACAGGACACAAATGGTCAACATTTTGACTGAGTAGGTCCTTAAGAAGTAGGCAAATGTTGGGAGGGTTAGTCATTAAATATGAAATATCATGGCATACAAAAGGGAATTGCAAGCACTTGATATGCTTGGAATGAAAGCTGCATTTAGTAAACTGAGGGAAAAAAAGATTAGCAGGGGGGGTCCAGTATATATGTGAAATCATGGGAGATCATGCAGAAGATGGGGAACCTCTTATTTCAGCAATATGATGCTATCAGGGGTCTTTTAATAAAAGAGTCTAAACAATAAAATTTCACTATTGAATTATAACTCTGGAAGTTTATAGAAAGGTTAGTGGATTGAAGATTTCTTCCTATTTCCTTCTTGCTTTAAATCCTACAAAATTACCAAAACAATGTATTTAAGTTACATAAATTCATATGACAAAATATAAACAAACCAAAAATATGTGTAATTAAATGAACAGAAAGAGATAAAAGAACAGAGATAGGAGGGAAAAATATCATAACACCAAGAACACCATGCCTTGAGGTCCTAAACCTGAGAAGTACCTAATTCCACTTATTCTCTGGGAATCCTGATTCCTTGATGCAAAACTGACTGAAGACACATTATAAATCCAGCTGAGACTAGAAAGATCACCCAGATATATTTTAATCCGGAACATTAACAGATGTTTATAATTTTAAGTTATAAAATCCACTGAAGTCTGGAGTGGTTTGTTACATAGTAAATGCTAACTGATATAAAGAGTAGGGCTTGTTGGTGAAAAAGAAAGCAATGGGATAATGGACTATAGGCCTATGGAAGCAGAGTAACTGCAAAATGCTCTTGGAAAACTGTGTGAAAAGATAGTTTAAACAAAAAGAGTGACATTTTGTTTGAATTGTGCAACCCCCCCAAAAAAAAAATGCACTCTGCTATGTACTATGACCTTATTTGGAAAAAGGGTCCTCAGATGTAATTTGCTAAATTAAGATGAGGTCAGAGCAGACTAGAGAAAATCTTGTTGAAGATTTTGAACCCAATATCTCAGACTCCAACCTTATTTGGAAATAAAAAGGAGTTGAAGATCATGCTGATAGCTTTTATTTTTTCTATGAGATAGGAATCAAGTAGTGTGATTATCATCTTTAAGAAAGAGGAACAGTAAAATGGAGGAGGGGACCCATAAATAGGATTTAAGGCTGGGTTTCTTCGCTTTGGGATTATTAGCATTTTGGACAAGGTAACTCCTTTTCAAGAAGCTGTCTACAACAATGTAAATTATTTAGCAGCATTTCTGGTTTCTATATTAACCATACCATTACCCCACCACTCCTTCCCCACACCTCCACACACCCCACATACTTTCCAAGTTACAAAACAAAAACATCTATAGACATTGCCAAATATGCCCTCAGAGTAAAGTCACACCCAATGGGGAAATAGTTTAAAAGAATGAGAGAGTGAACTATTCAAGGAAAAGGCAAATGTCTTGGAAGTCACAATTAATTCCTAGTGATCAACTTATATTGATTATCTCTAGCAATTTAAAATGCATACACCTGAAGTCATTGGAAATATCTCGAGTTTTAGTATCATGTCCATGGTCAATAATGATGTTCTTAGGAAATTTTCTCCTCTGTACTCAAGAATTGAAGCATGATTTTTCTATAACAGAACCCCAAAGCAAACACTTGGAATAAAATTCAATTTTTTCCAAAAATAAAATGTCATTTTTTTTCTATTTAACCTTCTTTCATTTTACCTGTCAGTTCCCAATTTCTTTGTTCTTTATATGTAATAATAAATCAAGCTTTTGTATCTAAGCTTATTATTAAGACTTTTTTGTTCAACCCTAAGAAAGACTTCCAGAATAGAACATTCTGGTATGATTTGTAAGAGGTATAACTGTAGCTTCTGGAATCTTTTCCAACAGCTTGTATGCAAGGTGACAGGTCTGAATATTAAACAAGAGAAAGGGAGGTGATAACCACACACACATGGCTATAAATTGTGCCTTCATTCATAAAACCACTTTACTTAGCTGTAATTACTCTGCTACCCATTCATGCAAGTGAGGCATCAAGGAAACAAACTTGATTGGTGAATAAATGCAAATTAAATGACAGGGACAGAGGTAGGCATAAGAAAACTGTGAGGAGGCATTCAATATGCAAATTCCCAAGCCTATACATACATCCATTTACAGCTCCTGCCTTAGAATAAATTGTAGAGCAGTAAAAGCTACTGACTTTCTCCTCAGTTCTGATTTTGAAAGCCTGGGTGGCAGAAGGATGGGAGCTGGTTCCCAGCAGAATTACAGAGCTCAATAGTATAACTGTCAAATCTCTTTTATAGGAAGGCGAGCTATCTGCATTATCTGTGTTCAGGAAAGTCTTTTCTTTGTTGATAGTGCCTATTTGAAGGATTGGCATTTAACAAATATGTTAATTAAAGCTCTAGACTACGTGCTATAATGTTTGCCATGCATTTTTTGACAAGTTCTATTGTGTTTTTATGTTAATATTATTCTTCAGTAGATTACAATGCTCTACATTCAGTCAAATCAAAATGTTGAATCTGGGCATAGCATCTAAGAGACAGAAAATCAGGGCTTTCTCCTGCTTAACGTTTGTTTGATACTAATAAAGACAACTACTGGAAAAGTAAAATTATTTCTTTTTTTTCTAAACAAGCATGATATCTAGTTGAGCATCTTTTACTGAGAGAAAAAGTGAAAGAAAAAGAAAGACAAGAGCTGAGGAGGTGAAAAAAAAAGGAAAGGAGAGAGAAGAGAGAAGGAAATAAATGACTATTCCCCAAGGCAGGAAATGGAAGTCATTTACAGTTCACAGATCATATGAGATCCTAAACTGAGATTCTAGTCAAGGACCAATTTCCATTTGTTTTGTAATATGTGCATTTTTCATCTAGCATAACACAGTCTCATACAACAAAAGATTAAACTAAATTGAGATCTTTCCTTTTCCTTCTTAATTTACTCAGGGATTCCATATACATATACAAAGAACATACTAGAATATGAGATATGACCTAAATTTCATTTTATCAAGAGGACTGCTTAAAATTTACAATGAAAATAAATGACAGAGGTGGGTGTGCATTTGATTTCCCAAAGTTGAAATCTGGGAAATATTAAGTGCTCTAATGATCATGATAGTAAATGTAGAGAATTAATCTCTAAAGTAATCAGAATTCAGATCTTCTATAGCTTTATGGATCAGAATGACCTATTTTAATTAATTATTCCAGATACAAGCAGACAGCTGCTTTACATAGATGATTGGAGCTGTTATCTGCTTTCACGACTAGGTTACCTTGAGTAAATTGTTCTCAAAAACCTGACTTCTTAAGTGTTTTGACAACTTTAAGTTGGAGAAAAGCTCTGTGGCTGTTCTGGGAGATAGTTAAGCCACATGGATAAGAATTTCACCAACAGTGTTTCAGTTTGGCTCCTTTGCTTATTAATTCGGTATTTGATGGACAAGTTACCTAAACTCTTTGGGCCTCAGTTTCCTGAACAATAATACTGTGCTTCTAATAATCCACATAAATCTATTGTTAGTATTCTTTTATATCTAGTTCTACTTATGGTACAGCATAAGACCTTAGAATTATAAATAAAAAGCTATCATATTGTGGAAAGTCAGCATTTTAGTTTCCAAAGAAGTGATCATAATCCATCTCAATTCATATTGTCTACCTTTCCCATTAGAACACTCACATATATAAAGATTAAATGAAATAATTAAGATAATAAGCTATTGTTAAGAGATATTGATCATTTATTATGACATTGACATGTATCAAAATGCTCTTTCAGATTATTATTTTCTTAATTTTCTATAATGAACTAATGGAATAGAATTCTTTATTTTTTACTTTACAGATAGGAAAACTAAGGAATAAGTGGATAGCAGAGCTCCAAGTCAGTCCAAAACTTTGATACCTTTGGCAGACTTTTAGTAAATAGCCTGAAACTCACACCTTAAGTATGTTACCTTATTATTATCTTGTCATTATTATTGTTATTTATTAGCCTTATATCTTTTATCAACTATTTTTAATCAACTGTGAAAGAGACATCAATATTTGTTGAGAATTGAATGAATGAGTGATCACATGTAAATACTGAATCAAATAAGGAAATAACTTTCTTTTTCAGATTTGAGGAGGACTGAATAAAGAATCATTTTCACAGATACCTCAATCATCAGTATTTGATTTGCCACCAACATCAAATCATTAGTTAATAATGGTGTGTTCTTTCACAGCAGCACCATTTAGTATTTTAATTGACTTGCATTGTTCTATAAGCCACTGATGTGACATAGCCTGACCTAACCATCTCGACAGGCCTAAGACTAGCTTCTAGGCCAAAGGTAGCCTAAGCTTCGCGTCTAGGCCAGAGGTCGTTTTCATCCACCACCAGGATCTAAAAACTGTATAAACGACTAGACTTATCCATCCTCCATGTTCTGGTGGGACCGCTTAGGCGATAGGCCAGGCTGAGGGTGGACCTTAGCTTAAGCTACTTTAATAAAGTCTTTCTTGTTCTTGCATTGTGTGTGAGTGGAGGGTATTTATTCTGAAACCCGTGACACAGATTTTAACACTACCACTAGGAAAACAATTTTTCTCAAGCTTCCAGCACTAGAAATAGTAAAAAGAGAAGTCAGTGGATTACTACTTCTATGAGAGAAATGACATTCAATAACTTCCCTGTATCTTTTCTAATAATATAAACGAAAATGATCAGATCACAAAACATGGTAAAAAGAAAAAAAAAATCTATGAATATTTTAGAATGTTGTTTTATGCGGGAGTTTCAGCTATCATTAACCAAACTGTCTTCATACTTTCTAAAGCTAAACCATGTCTAATGATATCCTCTCTAATAGCAGAAAGACATTTGAGTAAATTCATTTTTTAAAGGATCATTGAGTGCCTTAGCTAGTTAAACCGGAAGTCCTCTGTAATCTGCTTGCCTTCTCCTACGGTTTCTTCATTAGCAGTGGCAATAACAACAATAGTTAGTTCATAACTAGTACGTTGTTAAGGCGATCCCTGGGGTGCCCTTATATACTCGATTTAATTTTGGCTTCCGGTTTGGTCAGTTTATTTTGCAAGCCAATTGCCTCCCTGCCATTCCCAGCTCTCCAGCCTTTGCCTAACTTACGGAAATCAAGCTGTTTGCTTACTGCTTCATGCATCAACGGTAACAACTGTCAAATAGCTGAACACAGGATTCAGTCTATGAGAACATCCCAAATTATACAATTTATTTTTAAAGTCAGAAATCAGTCTCTTGGTTAGAAAAGTTAAGGAACAATCACAGTCACTACTATCCCATAACAAAGCATTTGCATTTAGGTAGGCACATTTGACTTTGTTGCTTTGCTATTAAATAATTGTCCTTTATGTCTCTTGTGAGCTCTAAATATTACTGTTTTTCTTCAATATTTTGCAGTCTGTCTAATGTGTTCTGTACACACAACATCACATGTAGCTCGGCTTTATGACATACACAGCAAACATCTAATAAATGTTCATTAACAGCACTAGACTACATGGCATTTGGCTCACACCATTTAGCAAACATGTCGATACTAAGAAATCCACCTATAATTGAATCATCTTTAGTGTTCAAATTTACAACTGTTAACAGAAAATAAGGTCTCAAAGGCAGAATTTATTAATCAAAATGATTATTTGAACCCAAGATGCAGTCCAATGTATTTACTCTGTGAGAGCTTTTCCAATAAATACAATTTTAAATTTAGGTTCTATAGAGGTAGGAACCAATGACATTAAGAATTATTCCTGGTAGGAGGGACTTCTAGGCCTAAGTTGTGCCTACCTAAAAACATGTTGCTCTAGGAAGACAAAGCAGGGTTTGATATGTCCCTTGCTAATGAATGGACTGCAAATCTGCAAAACCTTGGTACTTAGCATTAATTTTTATTTTTAATCTGAAAAAATTGGCTTAACTTTCAGGCAGCAGATTGCTGCTCTGAGCCTGTGAAGATGGTTTTGCTCTTTTGCCTACTAGGATAGGGGTGGGGTCCCCACAAAAATTCACAATATGTTTATACCCCTCCCAAACAATGATACCAGATAGTCTTATTCACTTGGTTCTTGAGCACTGTCAATAAGTTCAGGTTTCCATTGATTTCATTTCTGATGAGACACAACAGATTACAGTAGTGCAATTTCTCCAGTAATTCCTTCCCTGTAACAATTTTTCATATCTCCCTGAGTCTCTGTACCTTCCATGAATATCCTTGTAAGGAGGTTTTTGCTATGAAAAAAAAAAAAAAGAAAGAAACAGAAAGAAGAGGTAAATCTTTTGAATTATTACAGAATAAAATGGAGTATTATTTTTTTGCTTGAATGGCCCAAATTAGTTGCATACATTGATTCATTGCATCAATAACCAATACAAACTCTGTTTTATTTCTGCTTAGGGAACAAATACTGGGAAATAAAACAGTCTAATCCCTTCACTATTACAATTGATGTCAAAATTTTGGAACAAGTCTTCTGTTTAAAACTTTTGAATGATTATGGAAATGAGTCTATAAAGTTGGAGGGAAATCAAAATCCCTACCCAGAGTCCAGCGATTTTCCAATATGCTGCTATTAAATGAAGACAAGTAAATGTTATTTGGGCATTTGTTTTCATAAGGAAAGTTTTGTAATGCTACTCTCCTTACTTAGAACATGAAATTATTTCAGACTTTCATACAGGAGACTATGAAAGCTACAGACTTTTCTGTATTTTTCAAGCAATTTAATTTCCTCCTGTCCTGATTCTATTACAATAACATAAATTATAACAAAAATTTAATAAAATGGAGAGTTAAGTGCATTTAATCTATTCTCTTCAGAATAAATAAGATTAACCAGATAAGATGTAGATTTGAAAAATATTTCAACCGATAAGGCAAATCAGAAATCAAAAACATTCCTGAAACTGCCCACTCAGATAATTAAGGGAAATATTTTAAGATTAATATAAAGGGTAACAAGCAATATAGTACTGATTTCTTTCTAACTAAAATAATTAACCTTTGGAAAGGTTTTCTGTCAATGTAATCTGTCAGTTAAGAGTCAGACACATTCCTGAAAAGCAAGTAACAGGAAGCAAATGTTGGATGTTTTCAGTCTCCAGACTGAAAACAGACTTCCCAACTTCTTTACCTTCCCTTTTCTGAAATGAACAATTTCTCATTTATGGTTATTATTTCTTCTTTAGTATTCTGCACATTAATGCAACTCTTTAAAAATCATCAAAATTAACATACAGCACAGGACCTTTGTTTCCAAGAGATTGACCCTCAAGCCAGGGGTAACAAATTCAAGCGACAAGATGAATCAGAAACCTGAGAACTTTTCCTCTCTGGATATGGAAATCAGGGGATATCATGTTCAGTTAGACTGGAGCTTGAGGAAATCCTCATAATGGGCCTCTGAGTTGCTGGAACCTCCACATGCCTCTGCCTGATCTCCTCATGGAACAGGTGAAGTTTAAAGACAACATCTAAAAAGTGTGTGGATCTATTGCTTCAGAGTTAAATGAACCAAAGCCAAAGCAGACTAGCTGTTGCTTAGAAGGAACTCTATCATTGTGAGACCTTGCTTCCTGTCACCCCATTCTGATCATCCCTGCTTCAGCCACCTTTGGCCCCACCAAAGCAAAAGCTGCAGAACTGGGCCCTATCGTTTACAGAACACCTATGGGAGGCTGTGGCTAGCTGGGTCATTTCCAATTTAATGTAGGAGAAACCAAACAAAACAACCTGCAGGTGAAGAATCCCAGAGGTATGCATCTGTCTAACTGCAACTCTACTTTTCCTGCATAAGCTCAACTTCTGGTGATGGGTGCTTGCTTCAATTTATCTATTAAGATTGCCACCTGTCTAATACCAATCATGAAGGTATCTAACATTCATTGACCTATGTGGTAAGCATTATCAGTGTTTTTCAGTCTCCACATACCTCCCTGGAGATAGGACCATGAACTAGGAATTGGTATCAGCAGAGTTTGAAGTGAAAAATTCTGCCCCCAGAGCTTCATAATAAAGACACCTTACTTATCTCATAAGGTTCCCAGTTTTGAGAGGCACGAATCTACATGGTGGGAAAACAATGTGTGGTCTTGCGTGGTTTTGTGTGAGTTCCTTGCCTTTTGTGTATCATTATCTGTGCTCTGGGGAGATGTATGTTTTGGGGACAATCATTTGACTTCTAGTGCCACTTAACTTGACTCCTAGTGCCATTTGGTGGCTCTTTTCCCTGAATATGAACACAAGAACAGAAAAAAAATCAACAAAACAAACATAACACTCAAGAGAATTGAGAGCCATGCTACCTTATAGAAATAGTACCTACGCCATTAACAACTGGTGAAAAGTAGACTGTAAGAATGGAGAACACGGGAAAAAACACATTGTGGCTCCTGAGAGGCTTTTACAATCCCTTTTTGGACCTCATTTAACAGAGATCATTTGTCTCTGGTTGCTAAATCAGCCATTACCACATTTCCTGGAAAAGAGAAAATATTTAATAGATTATGAGTAAAAGAATAGAACTGAATGAAAATTCACCTCTCTGGAAAAATCTAGCATGAATTGATTGTTCTAAAGTATCCAAATTTTTATTCAAGCTACAAACCTTATTTTAGGACTTTTATTTAGAATAGAAATTCTCCTTACTTGGGATAGAAATTCCTTTATATTAAGATATGCTAATCACTTTTCTCACTGTTTCTTCAATTAACTTGAAGTTCAAATTAAGTCATTACTTTTCAAAAATAACACTGAATCAATTTTGAATATTATTATCAATAAATAAGTTAACATTTTCATCCATGACTGCATATATGGAAATAGATACACCAACTATTGCTAAAAAGTATTGTGCTGCAGACACCCAGATGACTGCTCCCTGAATTAAAACAAATAATAGAGAAGACAGGGAGACAGTGGAAGCAAGAGTTTTAAATGAGTAAATTTTAACTACAATGAATCAAGATGACAGCAAAAGATCTTGATAACCAATAAACTCACCTGAAAGAAGCCACAGTTTGAAGACCAAATATCTTTAAAACTTGGGTATTTCCCTGAGTGATGATTCTAATTTTGGTTCACTATAATAGAAATAATATAATAATAATATAACAATATATTAGCCCTTGAAACGAATAGACTTCAGTATGATGAACAATAATGAAAACATAACTGAGTGATTCAATTTCAAATGCACTGTCAAATGTGTCATGGGGGAAGAACATAGTAGCATTCTTCAGTATTAAATACTTAAAATTCCACAGAGATATTTATTAAATTTGAATTTAAAATATAGTGAAAGCAGCTATACAATGTAAGTCACTTAAGTATATCATTTTAGTTTGAAAGAAATTTTGGAAATTCATTCAGTTAATTTACCAAATATCTGTGGTAATTCTTTCATTAGTTGTTCATATGCAAAGTAAAATGTTCCTTCTCTAAATGAAATCTCTATTTTCTCATTTCATAGATATCTTATAATGACTGACATAAACTTGATGAACATAAAAGCTTACCAATTGTATGTTTTCCAAACAATTTTCATAAAGTTTTTAATAAGCATGATTTTCTATTATAGTGAACCAAATTTCAGGAATATGAGAAATTGTAATTGACCATTTCAGATTTAGTGATTTCCAGGGACTGCAACTTCAACAGTATAAATTTTCTCCCAAAATAACATCTCCAAATTAAACAGGAAGTGTCCCTGGTTTTGCTCCTGATTTAGGGAGGAAAATCAGCAAACCTAAAAGAAGTTCCTTTATGTAGGATTCATTATTGACTTAAGACTCCTACGATCATATGATACCATAATAATTTATATATAATAATTGATTTTTCATACAGTGCTGCTAGATATGTCAAAACTGACTATATAACCTGTTGCTCAGAAACCCAGACTGGAAGTTGAGGTCCAGGACAAGTATTACCCAGCCTTACACCATCTTTTCTATTATATAAAGATCAATATGTGGAATCTCTACAGAGACTTTAAAATATTGAAAGGCTCCTTTCTATATTGTTTTCAATACAAGTAACATAAGAATGTTGCAAAGCATTCCACCTACATCCAACCCCATAGTCACGGAAGAATATAGGGGTCTTGCCAAATGAAATTAAGAGGTGTTTTTGTTTTTGTTTATTTGACACTGAAGGGATTTGTTCTCCAACTGCCACCATTCAATGGCACCCTAGAGATTAAAATTAGATAAAGGGAGGTAGGTAGGCAAATGAATATTTATATATGTGCATAGGGAGATATGTATTTATATATAAGGAGATAGACATTTACATGTACATGTATACATGTGTTTACCATGCAGAAAAGCAGAATGCACGGTATTAATTTTGAGCGGCCCTTGAAAATGGTCTCATCAGTTGCCTAAGGCAGAAATGTCAGCAGCAGAACACTGCCAACTTAGGATTTGTTGCAGCCTACCCCCGACAGCGGACAGACAGAGGGTTAAAGAGTGTGCAATTTGCTTTACCACCGCAGCGACACAGGAATGCAGGGGAGGCTGAGACCCATACATTTTTCCTATTGATGGACACCGATGGTCCTGCTTCTTCCTGAGGCATAGGAGGCTGACAGTGTTTTATGCACATGATGCCACACAATTCTGCCCAGGGTATGAATCTGTTAGGTAACAATAGCTCTCAAATTCACAACAAAAGCTTTGGCTTCAAAGACTCAGCAGCAGTCAGTTCTTCCAGAAGAAAATTATTTGCATTTTTTTTTTTTTTTTTTGGTATACAGATACTTTAATAACATGCTGCTGGAGTTTTGAAGGCATTTCAATTTATGCAAAATGAAGAAAGGGAGGGAAAAATAATGCTGATAATGATACTAATATAGAGCCTCACTCCAAAAGACCTGTGGTGGCATTGTGTTTATTGCAAGCTAGACACCTTATCAGTCATCCCTCTAAAGGGGTTTCAAAATGAGCTTGGGTGGTTTGAACTAAACTCTGATGGCAGTTAATCAGGCACAGTTTAGAATATATTGACATATTTTTCTAGAGAGAATAAAAGGAAGAAAATGAAAGTGAAGATTTTCTTTAATGATCGCAGTTTTACTGACCCTGCTGAAGGAGATTTATTTTTGGAGAATTGTGGGATCTGACCTTTCATGTTTCAAGACACCCTGGCAAAGTGTGGGGCCTTCCTGTTATCTTTTGCTTCTCCTTGTCCCCTAGAGGCAGGTCCCTCCTATTGAGAGCCAGATTAAGGGGCATTTTGGAAGGAAGAGACAGGCAGGAATAAACTGGAACTAACGCCCTTAATAGCCATGACGCGATTAAATTGCAGCCCTGCTCAAGGAGACCACACAGCTGTTATCAAACAGACACTGGAAACTTCTTTGAATTCCAGTGAACAGTATAAGGGGAACATAAGCACTTTTAAGTCTGGGGTGTCTCCAGGAAATAGACTCAGCTTTCTCACATACATGGGTAGCATGCACATGTTACCCTGAGCGACCAGGGACCTCATAGTCCACTTGCACTCTGCCAAGCCCAGTGGAAGGCAGCATCCAGGAAAGCAGCCTGGTGTCCAGGTGGATACTGTGACTGCTGCTGACTTATCGATTTGTGATGGTTCCAATCTTGGCAAATCAAGAAGCACACTGGACCAGAAAGCACACACACTAAACCACTGCTGCTACTGATCAGAAATACTCTTTCACAATCTAGGCTGTTTCTAGAATCTAGATGGGGAAAAAGAAATTAGTAGAGAGAGAGGAAATGTCCTTCCAATTTCTCTTTCACCTTTATATTGAAGAAACAGCACAATTGATTTGCTTTATTTTGGCAGGAGGGTGGTCAGGATAGGGACACTCATGCAATAAAAATAGCATGTTCCTGCCATGCTTACTTTAAATGAAAAAGGAAAGGAGAAGAGGAAGAAGGAGATGGGAAGAAAGGGCCGGAGAGGCCCGGCCTCTTATTCTGTTTGACTTTCTCTTTGCTCAATTGATAAAAGAATTACCAATACAAAGTTTGAAATGAAACTTAATAAAGGCAACCAAATAAAAAAATATTTTTTTTTACAAAATATGCAGTTGAGCTCCCACTTTTGTCAGCCAAAATGCCTTTCATAATCTCCTATACATGCCAACCTCACCAAACCTGCAGCAAATTTTAGTCTTAGTAGCTTACTCAGCTGTTAAAGCATCAGTGAAATGCTTGACAGGGCATCCTGGGGCCATGGAGAAACAGGGATGGGTGGCATCACAGAGGATGATGTGCAATGCCCTTGGCAGAGTTAGCTGGGTGAGTGCTAAGTATAATGTGCTGTCACCAGCACAAAATCCAAATGGTGCAAGCATATGTCACTTACTATCATAATTGGTTATTAATGAAAACATTTAAAAACCTGCCGATGAGGGAGTTTATTTGTGATCTCAAATGGCAGGAGCTTTGCTCCATGAATAGCCTTTGACTCAATGCTGGTGGCCAGAGTCTGTCATACATGAATCCAGAGAACAGAGAAATGATGTGAGATCCTCAGGTAAATTTCATCATCACCAGCACAGTTGGAACTCATTATTTTGGCCCACACATATCCAGCATCTATGATTTCCAAGTGTTAATATAACAACTTGAAATCCAAGCTTAATATATTCTTCCTTGTATGAGAATTGCTTAAAATGTAGACAAAAGTTATTCAAAGGGTTAAATGAAACTTTTCCCTTTCATACCAGGCATAAGACAAAATGATTCAAAGTTTATATTATTTATATTATTATTACACAAAACACTGGTCTCCAAATATCCAATTAGGGGACAAAGGGTGAATTACTTCAGAAAGTTTTTTGCATGCAATTCTAAAACTAAGTAAAGAAAAATAATAAGTAGATAAATTACTGGCTTAGAGAATGGTCTGAATGTTATATGTACATTTAGTAACTGAATCTGCAAGATTTTTGATATATGATAATATACCCTATTCTCTGATTTTAAAATGTTCTCTCTAATAAGAAGATTGATGTATATAGCATACATTTATGTCTTTTCTAATCCCTGTTTTCCTAAAAGGAATCCCAGATTCTAAACTAACAACATTCTTTCATTTAGATTATTGGCAAAATGTATGCTAAAAGGTCAACAAAATGCTTTTATCTTCGATAGTCAGAACAGTCGTAACTATATCAATGTGTTCACTAATTATATCATCTCTATTTCAAAACACAGATGCCCTTCATTTCCTTCCTGGTTTCTACTCTCCCATCCCAATCTGTTGGAGACAAAGAAATCAGGGGATGTAGCTTACTTGAACACAGGGGCAAACAAGTCCCAAGTGACATCCTGGAGGTCTCATTGGGAGTACACACCAAACCCCAGTCCATAAGTAATTGTCAGAACTCAAAGGACATTCCAGCATTTACTGAAACCTCCAGTGGTTAAAATCACCAGATAAGTAAGTCCACAGTAAGTAGGCAATTGTGTTTCTTTTTTAACTTGTATATTTCTTCATTTTAAATAAGCACTTGGCACAAGTGCTTTTTAAGGTATGCAGTATTCTTAAAGAAAAAGAAAAGGTCACTGCTAACCAAACATGATTTAAAAAAAAAAAATCCATAATGAGAGGTTATAGTGCTACTTTAAAACACATTAGGAAACTGCATATGGGATGCTAAGACAGTACCGGCATCAACAACTTGAGGAAGTGTGGAAAAATACAGAGAAGAGCATCTAAGAATAAAATAGGGTCTTGGCAATATGAACTCTGTGAGAGATGAAGCAAATGGATAATGTTTAGTTCCTCAAAGTTCCTTTATGTAAGTGAAGAATGGCCTAATAGAAAATAATGCATCTGAAAGGGAAACACCATAGAGAGAAAACAAGTAAAGATGGTATCAATTAGGAAGCAACAAAATCAAAAATAATAAAGTTAACATCTTTAACAACACGTCAATTGAAGTAATATTTCATAGGGAGCAAATGTGAAAAAGCACTGCAACTATACCTAACAAGATCACTCCTTCCTCTCTTTCGACTCATGATCTCCAAGGAAGTTTATCTTGTTCTCAAGAGGGAAGGCGAGAGAATGGTCCAGGAACCAAGGTATCTGGTGTATCTTTAGTTCACAGTCACTAAAAATTGCTCACTCTTCTGAATTCAAATAATCCACATGTACATTTTTAAATACCCCCCAACAGTTTTGAGACAAAAAAAAAAGTTTAATTAAAACAGGAAAAAGAAAGCAAAAGGTAGACTCATGTGTGACTGAGTGTATTTACTAAATGTCCCCCATGCATTCTTTTGAAGATAGAATCTAACAACTATCATTGTAAATATCCTTACCACTTATGAATCTGTGGTTATGCAAAGGAACACATTCTGAGACCAGAGTTAAGTTTAGTTAACTACATCCAAAAATTGTGTAAATTTATAACAGAAACATCTGCAGTGCTTCAGCATAGACTCAAAAAAAAAGAAGAATGGTTAATTAATCTGAACATTTCTCAGTAATGTTGTTACCTATGATGCCCACACAGGGAAAAACCACTTAGAGTCTCTCCAAATATTAGGGCTACTGGTGATTATATGAGCTTAGCAAACTAAACAAATCACAGCTCATACTAAAATCTACTACAAGTGCCTCTTTCTGCCTCTCAAAATCATCACCGAAAAGCTTCAAACATTGTAATAATAGAGAAATCATCAGTGCGTAACTAGGTGATATATAGGTTTATATTTTAAAGTTTGTTATATCGCTACAAATATAAAGCATATCCCCCATTTTCAAAAAAGCTCCAATAAGAAAGAGATATAACAAGAAAAATTAATGAGCCAGAGAGTAAACAGCGATGCTATTCAAATAATATGTAAGAAAATTGCTATTATAATTAACAAATATTCAGTGAAAAACTTCTACTTGCCTTTAGAATTCATTCAAATAATATTTCTCCCAGAAAGTCCCCTATCAACTCCCTTCTTCTTTGCATTAAGAGAAACTGAGAGAAAAAAATTTAATGTTCTCTTAACCTTCTACTTATTTTTACCAGAGTAAGTGTACTTATGCTGTTGCTTTTAATTTCTTGTCCATAGAAGTTTCTTGTTCTTTGATATTATAGACTGTGTCATTTTCATAGATACATTCCTAACAACAACAAAAAGAAACAAAAAGAAAGCTTTATAACTGGCAAGTAGGAGACAACAAATAACTATTCATTGAACTATTCATTGCTTAAATGTGTCTAATTTCCAAATATAAAGACAATCAGTATCATGATTTTAGAAAAATACAATTTAAAAGGAATGCAGGGGGAAAAATCACCTTAATCTTGTTTTAATTTTTAAAAAGTTAAACTTCTACACAGCAAAATAAACTATCATTAAAACAAAAGCATTTGTACAACATATATCTAACAAAGAGCTAATATCTAAAATCTACAAAGAACACATACAACTCAAGAATAAGGAGACAAATAGCATCCACAAATGGATAGAAAAGCTTAAAAGGCACTTCTCCAAATAAGCACATGAAAAAATGTTCAACATCCCTTATCATCAGGGAAATGCAAATCAAAATCCAATGAGATACTACCTCACACCCATGAGATTGACACCATTCAAAAAGATCAGAACAGTATAGGCAAAAGTGTGGTAAAAAAGGAAATCTTATACACTGTTGGTGGAAACACAGACTGGTCCAGTCTTTATGGAAAGCAGGATGGAAGTTTTAAAACACTCAAAAAATATACCATATGACCTAACAATTCCACTCCTGGGTAAATACTTAAAGATACAAAAAAAAAATCTAATTTGGAGGACATATCATCTTCTATGTCTGGCAATCATAATCATATTTATAACAACCAAGTCATGAAAATAATCTAAATACCTAATAAGTGAATTAAGAAAATATGATATATACAAGAAATATTACTCAGTCATTATAAAAAAGATAAAATCTTGCCATTTGTGACAACATAGATGATACTGGAGGGGATTATTTAAAATAAAATAAATGTAAAGAGAAAGACAAATTTTACATGACTCCACTCATGGTGGACTATAAAAAAAAGTAAATGAACAACAACCAAAAAAAGAACAAAACCTTGAAATCTGACTGCAGAGCTGAGACTATGAGTAGGGAAGCAGGGAGGGATGTCAGGAAAGGGGACCCAATAGACAATGGTGGAAGATTAGTATGACTTAGTCTGTGGGAACAATATGATGGCATATATTTGTAGAAATGTGGACCTATATTCCTAAAATGTATACCATGTTGTAAACCAGCATTACCATAGTAAACATTATTAAAAATAAGAAAAAATAAAAAAGTCAAAAGAAATTTATTTAGCAGGAAAAAATATGGTAAAGAGGTTAAAACATTTGAAATTGAATGATTTTCTTGATTTCTTATTTTTAGAAATCCTTAATTTTGAGTGCCAGATTAATCAATAGATTTTAAATTACAATTGAATCATTCCAAACTCAGAACCATAGAAACAAAGTCATTTTAATAACACTTTTAAATTGACTTTTAAATTAAGAAATCATACATTTTAGGTTCCATTTTTAAGAATACAAACTTCATGATTTTTATAAGTCTTCTAACTTAAACTTCATGGATAACTATAAAGATGCAGATGGATCTATAGAATATAAATTACATAAGGACTATTTTTGTAAGAACTCAATAATGAAGGCAAAAATTACTAATCAACTTTCTAAAACAATATTTTCAAAATTATTTATCTTCACATACCACCTGCAGTCACAACAGTCACTTAAACTCAATAGTTAAAATACTTGAGTGATGCAAAAATCAAATAACACAATCAAGATTATTATTCATTAACTTTTTGATACTATTCAACATGCCCAGATCGATCATTACTATGTGCCAATTATCACGCTAAGCATTGTGAACTCAAGGAAGATTTTTTTTTCAATATAGTATAACCCTGTTGAATCTTACCACCTATATCCATTGTTAAGAGGTAGATACTATGCACACAATTGAAAAATGAATGTTAAATTATAGTTTAGTGTAAATGACATAAGGTACATTTATTAAGATTACAGTCTTCCAGGGTCAGAGAAGGCTTTTCTGACAAACATCTAGCATTGACCACCACTAAATAATAAAGGGAAGCTTATTGGAGGAAAGGGTAGTAAGCACAGGGGATACTGCAGGTAGAAGGACCAACATACACAAATGAGGTGCCATAGGGATATCTGGGAGTGGCTGAGGGACTGATTGAAGGGCTATTGGTGTGAAAATTTGGAAAACACATATTGTCCTGAAGATGGAGATGGTAAGGGTGAAGCAGTTCACAATAGTTCTTACAGATGGCCATTAAGATTCTTCTTTTTGTTCTGAGCAGTGACTTTCATTGAAAGATATTCAGCAGAAATATCTAGGGTACTCGGTGATCAGCTATATTCGCTTATGGTGAGTGAGAGACAGCAGGGATTTATGGATAAGTACCAGCTTTATCTTACTCCTTGTACCTTAGAGATGGAGGTTATATTTTACAAGAAAGCATCATGACAGTCTTTTCAGCCCACTACAACCAATATGGACAGAGGAAATGAATCTTTCCTCTCTTTCCTACCATATCATACCCACGATACTTGCTGAAGAACACAAAAATTCACACCACACACACATTGCACGCACACAAATGTATACACACATGCATACACATACAATGTTCTCAGTTCATGTCTAATGGGCTCTATTTAATATAAACCAAATCATTGCTTGAGTCTATTTTATAAAACAACAGCATCAAAATAATCAAGGATTCTCAGAAAATGAACATCAGGCCTGTTTGACAAAAAAAATAGTTGCCATTTTCCCTCCCCCTCTTTCCTCTTAAGGAGTGGTGATGTGAGTTCCTGAGGCCATATTGGAAGGGACATCTGACAATTACATGACCATGTGCTAGGGACCATACCAACATGCTCAGGAATTAAAGAAATCTTGGGTCTGGGATGTCATCTTCTGGTCCTCCCTGAAGCCAGAGACCTCAAAGTCACTTGCTATGTGATAAAATTAAATATCATTCTTTTTTATAGTAATTGTTAACTCCCATCAGATAAAACATACTTCTAAGGCTGAAGTGCAAGCAACATGTGATCCAAATGAAAACAAAGACCCATATTGGCAGTAGCTTGTGTTATATGATACATTTGAAATACTAGGTAGGAAATATTGGGTGTGTTGTTTAAAATAGTTTACTAGCCTACATTTATGAAAATATGAGCATAGGGTGAGATTTCCAAAAATAATCAACTCTTCTTAAAGTTTCTAGGATGCTTTGCCAATATAAAGAAAAATCTTTAAGGAAAACAGAATTTTATGCACCCTCTCAACTCACATAAGACATAAACAGCATTTATTTGTTTAGAGATTTATTTTACACAGACACACACCTGAATGTGCAGAACTATTCCTTCATTATAATGTAAGTCCTTTGAAAAGATGAGTTTTAGTCTTGTTTTGTCCAATGTTATCAGAAGTCTAAAAAAAACTATTAATTTTTTTTTAAAGAGAGAAAATACCACATACAGATAGATGTCTGGGTTCTGAGTTTCACTGGCCATGAAACAGCTTGGTCTTGGACAAACAATGTTTCTAAAGTTAAGTTTCCTCATCTGAGATGCAGGAGAACTCACTAGCAGAATTACTTATGACAAGAACTTCCCATACCTAAAATGAAGTCCTTTAGTCCTTTAGAAGACCTATAGTCTGACAAAGAGGAAACACAGAGCTATGTGTGTTTAACTTTGCCCTCATTCCCACTATCCCAATGTTTTATTTCTCACCTCATAATCCCACTCAGAGAAAAAAAAAAAAACAAGAATTGCCGGGTGTGACCATTTCTGATGCATTTCTAGTTTTGAACAATGAGTGAAAATAGGAACAACAAAGGAGAATATCTTCAATTAGATTCATTGAAAGATTTAAATCTCTACAGTGATCAGAGCGAACCAAAGACTTGATTGGAGACCATGAAAATTTGGTGACTGTTAGACCATATTCTTCTCTGATTTACACTCCACTTGAGTGAAAATCATTAGTTACTTCACAGACTTCAAGAAAGGAAACTCAAACCTCTTTGCATTTGGAGATGCTCCAAGCCTTCTGTAAAGTCTGAACAAGAGATTTTTTTGAAGTACTGTCTTTCCCCCAGAAAAATGAACTTAAATATTATCATTCTGGTTTAATATAAATACTCATATAGGTCTACTATGGAAATCCAAAGCATACCTTTAAAATGAAACACGAAATATAGAATATCATTTTATTTTGTTTGTTTAATGATTTGAAGACATGCACAATTATCATTTCTATTTCTCAGGTTTTACTCTAAATGCTATTGTTTTATTTATCTATTTATTTGTTTTATTTTACCTCGTTGGGTTCTCCCAACACCATATCACCCATAAGTCTTTTGTGTCCCTCCCATTCCTGCTTTCCCCCACCACTCCCACTTTCATGCTCCATGCTTCAATTTTGCTGAAAGTTTGTCTTAAATTTTTCTTGTCTGTTTGTCTGTTTTCCTTTTGTCTTTCAAATAAGTGAAGCCAGTATTTCCAGTATTTCTCTTTACCATTATATATATATATATATACCATGTCATTATATATATAAACATGTCATATATATATATGAATGGTACCAAAGCTGTGGTATATATATATATATATACCATATATATAGTATATATATATATACCATATATATACCATATATATACATATATATATATTATATATATATATATTATATATATACCATATATATACTATATATATGGTATATATATATATATACTATATATACATATATATATATTATATATATACCATATATATACTATATATATGGTATATATATATAGTATATATATGGTATATATATATATATATACTATATATATGGTATATATATATATATATACCACAGCTTTGGTACCATTCATCTATTTTGGGTCATTTGGGTTGCTTCTATATCCTGGCTAGAGAAGTGCTGAATAGTGCTGCATTAAACATCAGGAACTGGTGTCTTTTGGGTTAGAGTTTTTGTATCCTTTGGGTAGATTATTAGCAGTGGGATTGTTGGATCGAATGGGAGTTCCATCTTTAGTAGTTTAAGGGTCCTCCACACAGCTTTCCATAGTGGCTGGACCAGTTTGCATTCCCACCAGCAATGCAGAAATGTTCCGTGCTGGCATGGATGTGGAGAGAAAGGGACACTTCTGCACTGCAGATTGGAATAAATGCTATTGTTAATTACAATTCTGCTCAAATAGAGTGACACTTGAGTGTCAGAGGCCCCGGTGATTTTCATATAGAGTATTGTGCCTGCAACACAAAATCCCAAGCAATTGTTTAATCCTCTCTTCACAAAATGACCAAGTACCTTTTCCAGTTTTCGGAAAACATTCACTATAGTAACCTAAATCTTGTAGCTAATGTCAGAATGCAAGGAGGCCTAAAGTATTAAGTATTCTAGCTACAGCATACAAAGAAGAAAATGATAAACAAATGAGATAATAAATGTTACAATTACTTTTCTAAGAAGGTACTAACTCTAAGACTTATGCTAGAATATGTAGCTAAAAATAAATATTTATGTCAAAGGTGATTTTTCTAATTTCAGATTGTTCAAGAGTTATAAGTAAGAAGCAAGCAGAATAATTTTGAAGCCCATTATCAGGATACCTGGATTTTGTACCCAGTATTGAACAACTTACACAACCTTTCTATGTGGTTTTAAGGCTCGGTTGCCCATTCATTAGGTTGACAAACTTGTCAAAAACCTCCAGGACTATGTCAGTTATGTCAGAAACATTTACAGAAGTCACAGCACATGCCAGGGCTCAAGTGAGTGCTGTCAACCATTGCCAAAATGACAACAACAACAAAAAAAAACCCTTCTGGGGACAAAGGACTGAGGAGATCTATATGCCCTCCACTCAGATTCAATGGGCTTGCCAAACCAGTTACATTGGTATAGTTCTGAGCAATTCTGTCTCTGCTACTTGAAAACCTTAGTCTTTCTGATGTATTTTATGATGCATTTTCAGCCTGTAATTCTTCTGAATGTTTTGGCAGTCAGAATGAAAGTTGATCAACCATGGTTTCCAATGTACGAGCTGAATGCTTAAATCCATATTTTGACAAAGGGAGTTTAAAAACAAACACATGTTTATGAAAATCAGGAAACCAAAATGAAAAACAGATTCAAATAAACAAGGTAGAAAAAATATTCAAATAAAAGAATCAAATTATTTCAGCCCTTACAAGGAGCAGGCAAGTCAGGTAGCTAAAACATAGAAGTATATTAAGTATTTTTCCTCACTAAAGAATTTACAACTTAAGAATTGGGAAAAATATGTAAATGATAATAAAATAAGCTAAAATATGTCTAGTTAGACTCCTCTAAGCATTTCTGACCTAAGTGACAAGTGACACAGTTTTGAACTTCAAAGATTTTTATATAGTTTTATATAGTTCAAATGTTTTTAAATTAAATTATTTGCATTAATATAAAGTATGAATGAAACAGGGATTAAAAGACAAGTAATAAAAATACTGAGGCTACAGCTTCACGCAGGAGGAAACCCTTCCACAGTCTCCTGAATTGCCAGTGTACAATCTGAAACTGTACAGCCCAGAATGCCTGTCAGCCTGTTCCAGTTAAATTCTGCCAATTCTGAGTTATTTATATGAGATTAGGAGAGAAGAAAGAACACAACGGAATTATTAGTGACAGTGTAGGCTCCATGATTTTATTCAAAGCAAATATTCTAGCAATGTCTATGGTAAGCAGAGTCACAATGCTCTAGATAGTACATCTTTATCCTTTTGGCTTCTCCTATCCTTCCTTCACTTCAAAAATCCATCTCCCATGTTAAATCTCAATAGGGTGATTTTTGTTTCCCTGATTAAAAATGGTTGATCAGATCCTAAAATCATCTCATTCATTTATGCCAAATTAAAAAGGAGAGAAATAAAGCCCAGTCATTTTATTAGCCTCAGGGTGGATAATCATAAAGTGTTCTCATACTCACTGCATCAAATAATTATAGCAAAATTCTCTGAGCTCTCTGACATGTCTCTTGGGAGAAAACTTTAAAAAGCTGACCATATCCAAATAGGATCATATCTAAATGAGCAAAATGGCCTATTTTACACAAGACATACAGAGTATGTGCTTGCTTTTTATATATTTTCACATACAAAATTTGAATATACAAACGATTAGTGTTGGTGACCTAAAAAAGGCCAAATAGGCATAGGACACTCAAATGTCAGGTTTAAAAAATAAGCTGAAAATCAATTTGCAGCAATATAATATATTTGAAGATATCTGGGAAATCACGTGACTGTAGGCACTTTCTAGAGTACTGCTAATGAAAATGACTGGATCAGTTCATCCCAAAGCTAAAAGACAGAGCTGAAAATAAATGCAAGCTCAGAATGTCAGCAAAAAAGAAAAAAAAAGCAAAATTCACATAAAATTCTTACTTTTCTTGGTCATCATTGTCTGCTTAAGAGAATTCACATGTTTGTTTTCCATTTATTTTTAGGGCCCATATTGTCTCAAAAGAGAATTAAGATGACTTGCAAAGACACCTATTCTAGCAAAATGAGAATAATGATGTAGAAAAATAAGAATTGTACAGAAGCAAATGACAAGGAGTAAAATAAGACTGAGGCAAAATAAAAGATGAACAGCAATATATTGCTCATAGATGCATCAAATTTAGCTTCAAACTTTCTAGGAGACTATAAAAAGTCACAACTATAATTGATAACAAGGGTTAAAGTCTCCATAAAACAGAAAAAATACAAAGCAGGTGCAATTTTTCCTAATCATGAGACAGGAAGAAATAATATAAGTGTTACTTATCAAACATCTATGTTAAACATTATCTTAAACATTTCACGTAAACTAATATACTTGATCTTAACAAAAATCTTAAACAAATAGTACTACAGCTATTTCCATTTTTACAAAAGAAGAAACTGAATCATAGCAAAATAAATGCCAGGCAAAAGATTTTCTGCTAAGAAAGCAGGTGGTAGGATTGGATTCCAGTAATCTGGTTTCAGAGCCTATCCCTTCAACCATTATATCTATAAAATGCCCCAATCATTGAACAAAATATTCTTAAAGTAAACTTGGAGATGAGTTCTACAGGGTTATTTCCACTTGTCACAGATATGTGGCATCAGATTAAAACACAAATCTACAAAATCACTTCAAGAAAGTAAAATGATGCCACCCACACACCCAGCTCTTAGTTTTTCTGCTTTAATCTAGAGTTAGGTTTTTACTCAAAGGTTATAAATTCCAGTATCTTCAGGGTCCAGAGATGTAACCTAAAGCAGTGATATAAGTGAGGTGAAAAAAGGGGGCAATCAAGAAAGTGATTAAAGGAGGAACTATTTCTCAGTTCCAGGAATTTATTGTCAAGGTACCAGATATTTTATGTCTCCGGGGAAATCAGAATTTATGAAAATTTATACACCCTGTTAAAGTGTATAAAGAGAACCTGACTACATGGTATATTTAAGCAAGAGGTCTCCAGTGTGATGCACCTACTTAGGCATCATTCAAACTTTGGCTCTTCAATTTTATCCACATCAACATCTGAAGAAAGAGAAGATACTGAATACTGAACAAACCAGGAGATATCAATGATGTGAATCTCCAAAATAACATCTTCATCTTGGGATCTGGGCCCTGCTAAGGAGAAACATCAGGTCTAGCAACTTACTTCTGCCTCTATTTCCCCATGTATCACTGAGAATCATGATTTGAAGTTACTGTTTTTCCCCAGGCAATCTACCAAAAGCATTTGTTTTTTCTGCCAAGCTTTTGAAAAATACTGAGAGGTTAGGAGTTTAGAACTGTGTATTCCCTCCCTAGAGGAAGTACTTAAGAGTTCTTTTAGGCTGCCAGGTAAGTGCAGAATCTGTGTGAGTTAGGTTTTTCTTCATATTCTCTTGCGAAATTTGAGTTGCTAACAAACTTCACTTTGCTCAGAGCACTCCACGCTTCCTTCAGAACTTAATTCTTGGTCCACTCAAACAGAGATAAGAGAGATGAGGGCAGAGGAGAAAGGCAATATGAATGAGCTTCTGTGGTTTTCTGTAATAAACATGAAAAATGTTAGTCTAAAATCCCTCTAATAGATCATATTTTTCTGAGTCACTATTTCTTAAATCAACCATGTAGCAGTTAGACTCAAGAAAAACTATAATAAAATTTAAAATAATAGTAGGAGTAGGAGCAAGGGGATGGATAATTTTGCTACATTCAGGATATTATAATGAAATACTGAATGAACCAGAGAGAAGACAATAACTATGTTTTATGTCAACATCACCATTTCTAATCATAAATAAGGTTTGATAAGCTTTCCTCGACTGAATTCATGGAAACAGATAAATAATTTGCATGATGATCAGTTGCATTGCTCTCATGCCTCATTACTCTCCACTAGGTGCCTAAAATAGGGTGGTTTAAGGAACAATTTAGTGATCATCAGAGACCTATCCAACTTGGTGCATACAAGTACAACACTGGTATCTATACAACCAAGCAATGGATAGTAGAAATTCATATTATTTTTTAAATCAGGGTGTGGTGTTGTGAGGGGCAACTAAATCCCATTATGCATCAGAGTACTCTGCAGCAAAAGCTCACTAGCTTTTAGAACTCATGATGATTTCTCAAGAAACAAGGAATTCCAACATATGTTGAAGCAGAATAGAAGTGCAATTGTTCTTGAAAAACCTCCTCAGTCTCATTATGATCTTCTCATGGGGGCAAGGGAAAAAAGTGTTCATCAGCAGGTTTTTATGCTAGAAATCTAGGGGGGGAAAGTAAGGCAAGAATGAAGTATATTCTGTTAAAGTAAATATTATGCAATCATTTAAATATTATGCTTCCAAAAGATTTTCAGTGATGAGAAAAATGCTCATGTTACAATAGTAGCTGAAATGACAGAAGATTAAACTGATGACACAGAAATGTCTCACATATGCCTACCCAAATATAAAAAAAAAATTAACAGTGGTAGCTTCTAGTAATGAAGTAAAAGATATGATTTTTTTCTTTTTTATGATTATTTCAAATATTATACATGCAATTACTTTTATGCACAGAACCCACAAATTCAAACTTCTGAAAAAACAATTGGTTCTACAATTATGGGTAATGAACAAACTGAGTTCTTCATGCCTAAAAATTCTGCCCCTCATAATTTAAAAATGAAAATATGGTCATCAAATTACAGTCATCCTGTCCTTAGCCCCTCTCTGTCAGTGGTCTACAGTCACACACGGACACTGTTTCTGCCCACAAACATAAAAAACCCTTAGTCATCATAAACACTATGTAGAAACAGACTTCTAAGTCTTTCTCAGTGGCTACATTTTCTCCATTTACTATCAGATAAAGATACATCTACTCAATTTGTCAAAGCAATTTTGTGATGACAAACTGATGAAGTTAAAATCAAAAGCATTTCTATAGAGATATTATAAATGTAACACATATTTTACTACACTTCACCAAATCAAGGTTATGCTTGAAGAGTGAAAGGGATATGAGAAGACTCAAAAGAATTGTATTTCTTTTGAATCAATGTTATGAAATGAATTATGCCATTTGTAACTCTTCTTTTCCTATAATATTTAATAACAGAGAAGTTTATACAGCAAAAAAAATTAGGTTGGCTATCCACAATTATTAGTCATTGATTTTGTACAATCACTGCCTGTTTCAGAATGCTGCTGTGGAGATAAAACATATTTAAAAAGTGAGACTGAAGTTGACAAAGTCTACCCTTCTCTGATTAAATAATACATCAATTTCATCTATGTTTCTAATCTCTGCAACTAAGAAATGCTTCCTAACATCATAATGATACACAAAGCCATCATTTTAAGTATATATATGAAGAAAACAGAAGATCAATTTAAACTTAAGACTAGATTTATCATTAACCCTATCTTATGACAACTTAGAGACTAAGAATCACCAGTGATGATGCTTAGCACTGTTAACCCTTACTCCATTTCAAAGAAGAGGTTAAATTTAAATAACTCATTCAAGATTACAAAGGTACCAAGGTTACAAATCATCAGTAGAGTCAATCATGTACTGATATACAACAAACTTTACAAAATGAAGGATCAGATGTTCTTTTCATCATATTTTACAATTATATTCTCACATTTTTCTCCACATTTATTTCTACTTGCCATTGGGAATCAATTTCTTTCTTTCTTGTAAAAGGCAGGTTTTTTATTATTTTTAATTTAATTTATTTTTATCTATAACACACATCTCCAAAGGTCTACCATATATTTTCTTTTTAATTTTTTAATAGGCTTCTATCTCTGAATAAATTGAATTCCCTTAACTAGACCAATCACCTGTGGTCAGTGGATGAGGTCTTGTAATTATGGAGACAGTCAAAAGATCAGCAGGTGACAGGGGTAAGTGTAAGGGGAGACATGAATAGGACTAGGTGAAGCACAGATGATTTTCAGCTGAATCTACTCTAGACACTACTAAATGGTGGACACATGTCATTACATGTCTGTCCAAATCCACGGAATACACAGCATCACCAGTAACTATAATGTAAGCTATGGACTGAGTGATGATGATGAGTTAATATCATAGTGCAACATTGTAAGGGGGGTTATGCACATGTTGAGATGGGGTATATGGGAAATCACTGTACCTTCTTCATTTTGCTATGCATATAAAGTCACTCTAAAATAAAATATTATTAAGATATTTTACATAATTAGATATGACTGAGTTACCTTAAAATTGCTAGAATAAGAGTCCTCCAACCAGCTGAAATGAAAGCCCAGAAGTTAAGGTGGATTTTATTTTTTATTGAAAAGTTTATTTTCCATCAAACCTAAAAAATGAATTGACAGAAAAACAGGGATTTACAAAGCCTTCCTCAGAAAAATTACTTCTTTAAATGACACTTTTTGTACAAAATGACTGAGCTGAAACAATGACTATGACAGGAAACAGAGGGGCTGTTTTCTTCAAGTATCAAATCTGTTTAATCAAGTTGTTCTTCTTATCAGTGAACTGCTCATCATTCATGCTTTCATTTTAAAAACTGCCCAGAAACTCAATGAGAATGAGTTTTTAGTTTTGTGACTGTTGTAACTGGCCACAAACACCTTGAAGACACTGAACACTTTAGACTGAATGTTGAGATTTTAATTCAAAAGGTTTGTCATCAGTTTGAGGCTCTCTAACTTGCTGATATATTTTGTCATAATAGTAAAGTTGTGTTGGTCTAGTATCAGTTCACCTAACAACTTTAAAGACTGTCTGTTAGTCATATAATTATCAGACTTTAAAAATAGTGTAATAATTTTCTTCTTAGAAGTCTGCTATTTATGTCTGCTTAATAAAATCCTTAAAGCAGCAAAGGCATCTGAAACAATATCAAATGCTAACAACTTCACATACTTAAAGAAATCTTTGTATTGATTAGATTGGGAGTGATATACATATATTCAATATATCCATATATATTCATATGTATTCATTTATATTCATATATATATGAAAATCACCAATAAAAATAATTTATATATAAATATAAATTTATATATATACATATTTGTCCAGTGATTTTCAGACGAATTACACACTTTTAGTGTAAGCCCACAATAAGACAATCCATGGGGCTTCATATCCTTTGAGGAACATAAATAGGATATGAGAATGAGCACTAAGGAACCCCGCTGTAGAATGCCAAGTGCCCATCTGTCTTCTTAGGACACTAGTAATGATTCTGGTGAGACACTTTTCTTTCAAAGTTTATCAGTTCCTGTGCTAGCTAAGCTATGGTTTCTGATGAGACTTCCCTGTCATTTGTACCAGCAAACTTTCTGAGACTGCTTGCAGTGACTTCAATATTTCTAAAACCTGTCTGTCCATCTTGCTTTTCCAAAATGGTCCACATTTTCTCTCAGAGTTTTCATGATTTCTGCTAGATTTTTGTGTGATTTACTGAAGAAAAGCAAATTTTTATCTATAGAAATCTCTTCTTCCAATATAAAATGCTTGTATGGGGGTATGTTTAGAAATTCTAGATTTCTGCTCTTGCAGACACTTGGTGAAAAAGACAGTTCTGATAGTTCCCCTAACTGACTTGCCACAGTGTCAGGGTACAAAAGAAATCATCCACTATTCCCCCGTGTTCTCCCAGGCATGTGGCTTTAGATGCCATCTCAAATCTTGAGTAAGATTTTAAAGAAGTAGTGTCATTATATTTTTGCACAACCTAGATTGTCTATATAAAATTAATGACCTATATAAATATATAATGCATGCATATACCTGAAATCATTTATTTTATATGCATATATAAGCATTTATGTGCCTATATAAAAATAAAATATGGGTATTTGATATTAAGATCTAAATTAATATAATTTTAATTAAGAAAATGCTTAAATGTGTTCAATTGCTTCATTATCAACTAGGTACTACCCATTTGTGATTTTTTTAAATTCTAAATAATTTCCCATATGTCTCTTGAACAGGGCTGGGATTCAGTAGAGCTGATGAGATAATGAATGCATGATGATATACAAATATACAGCTAATAACACAGTAACAACCAAATGAAAAAGTATTGTATCAAACTGTTGATACCAAAGTATTTACTGTCACTAAATTTTTCACTGCATTTGCCAGTGGTATCATATCAACACATTTTTAGAAGATTCTGTCTTTACTAATTTACATATATCATACTTATTTCCCCCCCAGTTGTTGACTGCCTTTTTACTTGGTACCCATTCTTTTCCCCTCTCTATGTCATCACTCCTTACAAAAAACCCTCTGAGAAACAACTGGTGGTGATGATGTGTAGACAAGCTGATTATGTGTGGACTATATTACTTTTAATAAAACCAGATTGACAGTCAATACAGATTTTATGTATTTTCTTATTGACTGAAATAATAGTAGTAATGAAATGCATTTACATTGCATACTATATACTTATAAAGTTCCTTTCCTATATAATTAGACTTAGAAGGCATTTTAAATTTTCTCAATGATTCCTGCAGACAGTTATGCACATAGTGATAGAATATAAAGAAAAGCAAAATGACAGTATTGGAATGAAGCAAAACAATTTCTACATGATCTAAAAATTAAAATAATAGATCAAATATAATGTCAGGAGGGTATTTGCTAATTTGATATTATCCCAACATGACTTTGATTCTATTGTAGTCTGATCATAACTGGACATTTTATGATAAATTGATTAGTATAGTGCCCAATTAAACACTAACTTTGTTTATAAAATGACTTATTACAATAAGTATGTTTCCCATTAAAAAAGTAAAATTTACTTGAGAGCATGCCTTCTAGAAATAGTAATTTAATCATCAATGGGAAAGGAGCTTTAAAAAGATAGAACATACCCATTTATTTCAATGGTAGGAGACCAATGGTATGTAGGAGACCGACAGTATGTCTCTCTATGTTTCAGCTACTATATCAACTAAAACAAAAGAGAGAACAAGAGAAAGCAAGATAAATGGAAAGAAGATTGACATAGTTATATACTTGAGCTGAATTTTTTCATTTTATATGCCATAATTATCTCCTAGAGATAGATTCACTAATAGGTGTACCAAAAAGAAAATAAAGGTATATCCATTGCTTCATACTTCTTCCCTATGACCAAAAGCATTCCAGAGAAACTTTCCATTCAACCAGTGAGTGCCAATTGTCTACACGATAGCCTCATCAACAGGTAACCAAATACATGACCGTTAAAAATATATCATACTGCTTGCTTAATTAAATGTTGCACCAAGAACATTGATTGGTTTTATTCCATTACTGTGCAAACAGAAACAGACTGTAAATGGAATAGTGTATTTTCCTTATAAATAGTACCAGCTCATTACTTTAATTCTCATTAAAGCTGAAATTTCCCAACAATGAAATTGAGGTACAAGAAGCTTTTTAATAACAGGTAGATGAAGAAGGCAGTGTATTGTTAGAAGCAGAGCTCAGGCTACATAATGCGCACTTTCTTTTAAGAACCAATTTAGTTCCTCTTCATTCTAAATTTCCATGACTCTAATTTTCAGTAGGTAAAAACATTTGCTATTTGGAAACAAGATGTTTATTTTTATTTTGCAAACAGTTTCAATATGTGTGCCTGCTAGGCAATATTTTAAATATTTTATAGAAAGAACCCCTTTAATTCTTATATTAATACTATCAGATAAGTACTGATAAGAGCTCATTAAAAGGGTGAAAAACACAGAGCACAGAGCAGTGAAGTGTCTAGCTTGGCAATATGATTCCAGAATCAGTACACTTCAATCACTGTCTCATAGCAGCATGAAAATGGGGACTTCTAAATTCTGACAGTTTAGTCCATCTTGTTCTTTTAAATCCTACACTTTGAATTTACATTCATGATTTCCACCAGATCTTTTTCTAAGAGTCACAGCTAACAAGAAAAATTAGTGAAAGAAGTTAAAAAATACATTTTTTTCCTTGTTTCCAGGCACCATGCAATCTATTTTCCCACAAGCTTGGGAACTGCAAAAAAAAAAAAAAAAACACAAAAAGTTGAACAAAGTGAATTCCTACGCTAAAGTGCTGTATCCTTGACCCTTTATAAAACAGCTCAACATGCACTGGGCATTTTTCTTGGTAGACAATAACTTTGCAAGTTGTGTCTGCACACATTTCCAAAACATGTCTCAAGAGTCAAGTATCTAAGGGTGAGACTTTGTATATTTGCACAGTGTTCTATGGAGATTTCAGAAGGACGACAGCATGCTTATGAGGGAGTGTGGCTTATATCCAATCACCCTGACATTTCTCTACTGACAACATCAATAGCAAGAACTGGCACTTTTGGAAAGTCACTCTTGAAACCCCCTGTGTGTTTACTAGACTCCAAATTTTCTATTCCCCAGGATTCTCCAAATGCTTCCTTTTTCTAGTGTGAGGAACAATACTGCTTATTTTTTTACTCTCCACAGAACTACAGTACCCTGCAAATGTAGAAAAGCTGGTGTTTTGCTCTTGGTGGCAGGAGCACTGTATTTGGTATCAGAAGCTCTGGAACCATTCTTAGTTCTGTTGTGCACTGGCTGTGAGGCTTTGAGCCAGCCTCCTCATCTGTGACCTGCAGATCCTCACCTGTAAGAAGTGGCCTTTCCTGCACAGAATCACTTAGATGACTAATTAAGATCCCCAACAGTATGAGAGAAATTAAAAGTTAATGGTTGGTATCAAACATTAGTTTTGGTAAAAGTAGAAGAAAAATGACAATAGCCAAGATCTGTAAGCATGTGAGAATTAGTTTTTAATTATCCAGTATAGGAGACAACTATGATTTATACACAAATAAGA
Source organism: Uropsilus gracilis (assembly GCA_004024945.1). Lineage (NCBI taxonomy): Eukaryota > Metazoa > Chordata > Mammalia > Eulipotyphla > Talpidae > Uropsilus > Uropsilus gracilis. The sequence goes on from PVHY01007284.1 coordinate 47,545, forward strand.
TCTATGTTTGTGCTACATGATTGATTCCAAGTGGATTTCTACTATTGCTGTTTTCAACAAATAAATTTAAGCAAAGAGCTTCGGATATTCAAGGATTCAGACATTGCTGCATGGAATACTATTTTTAAAAAAAGGCCTTTCTTGCATTATTTTGAAACTATCAGACACAAATATCATAGCAGAAATATCATGATTACCAACCTCATTTCCTTAACTCTTAGAGTTAGGGAAATATCTAAATCACATACTTTCTTAAAATCTACACTGCATTTGAGAATCACATTCATAAGGCCAAATTGTTCTCTTCCACAATGCAAGGGAAGAATTTGGCCTCCATGAACTTTCCATAAATCTTAGAGAAGAGAAATAAATTGTTATATTTTTAGTCACGTTACTTACATGAACAGGCCAAGAAATTCTGCTTGAATGGACTTAACTGAAAAACAGTCTTTAACAAAAATGAAAACCCTTTGATGTGCCTCTGGCAGTGCCCATTTATAGTACTTCCACATGAAAAAGTCCAGTGTTGAAGAGACTTCTCAAGACAAGGCTCCTTTAGGTCACATGCAAAATGAAGAAGCAATCAAAGATCTTTCTAAGAATCCCCTTACTCCAGTTTTTGGGGCTTTTACCCACACTTTGGAAAACACCCACTCAGCCCTAAGTAACCATGGTGTTCCCTGCCTTGTCAGTGAATAAATATATTTCTAATAATTTATTTCTAAAAGGAAATAGTCAGTATATTCCCACTCAAAGATATTTATACTTAAATTATAAAGATGGTGCTAATGCCAGAGAATGATGTTGTGATTAAAACAATGAATGAACATGTATACACACAACACTCTCTTTCTCTTAAGGCCTAGTCTGGATCTAAGTTTTTGAGATACTTTGGGGCAGCACTTACTCTCAATGACGAGTTGTCTTAGAAACAACCAGAAATGACATAAGACACTGTTCTCTACCAAATAGAAAGCAGGTCTGATCAGTCATATTTAAATATCCCTTCTCTCATAATACATTACTGCCAGAGAGAAATATTCAGTCCTTGTCAAAAGAGATGTGTACTGGATCATCCAGATAACAAAAGAATTACTTCTTATATCATTTAAATATATCTTGGTTTGGCAGTTTACACTGGATAATGATTAATAATGAATAACTTAATTTTATTTGGTACATATGTAGGCAAACCCCTACTGGCATGCTAAATGTAAAAGTAACTTACTTATCGAATAGAATGAGATGCAGAAAGGGTAACTATTTTTTAAGGGAAAATGCTGAATTTTCTCCTCATCTTACATGCTACAATCATGTGCTTGGGAACTGAATTTCTCCCCAAATGTCATTATGACTTGTTATTAAATGGTCTTATTATAAGCTAAGCCTCATCTCCTAGAGGAAAAAAAAAAAACTTAAAATGAACCTACCATTCCACAATAGGATCTAAAATCCTTCCCTTTCCATTGAATTTTACAGTTACTTTTTCATCCTTCATTCTTTGTGATTGCATTTGCTTAATATTGGTCAAAAAAATTATTTGACTTACTCATTAATACCTGACTGGATAAATATATGTAGGAAACATATAGGTTCACATGTTTTATATTCATAAGTGAACACTCTTTAAAATGAAAATCTAATATAATCTGCCAATCCTTTTCTCTTCAAAGAGGGTGAATTTCTAAGGAGGAAGCATGGTAATTTGTAGATAGTTAGCATACCAAAAAACATCAATTGCAAATGCCATGTTAAACAAATGAAATACAGTAAATTAAATGAAAGTACTTTCTGTAACACTTTATGCCTCTATCTGTTAATTTTGAAGAAGGCACCATAGTGAGGCTCATTTCGGTACAAAGTCATATTATGCAGATGTACTACATTTATTTATTTTTCTTTATGAAAAAATATATAAAATTTTATAGCCTGCCCCAGTTCTACATTAGGATAGCACAAAAAGCTTCTGTCTGACTCCACAATTGCTTGATCTTGCTTCTCATTCCTCTCTCTCAAACTACCCAGTGTTTTAAACCTACTTCTGATGTCAGGAGTGGAGATTTAAAAGATGTCCTTTCTTCTGCCCTTTATCATATATTTGACACATTTCCCACATCATCCAAGATTCTTCATATCCTCTCAAGGATGCCCATCTCTTGTATCTTCATTATCTTCCCTCGTTCTTTCCCCTCTGACTTTACATATGAACAAAATGATAAATTGCTTCTCTTATCTTTTTTGATACTACACTATCAATTGTACTGACAGTACAATTAATACTATCAGTATTTATACTACATTTTGGGCATTTGATAGTACATTATAAACTATATCAATAGTACAATTAATACTATCAGCATTAATTGTCAAATATATCTCATTTTCCACCATTCCTAACTGTCACACAGACCAGAAAATCTCTTTGCTCACCAAAATCATTTAGATTTGAGATCCTGAAGTATCAGTCCTTTAATAAATCATATAAACTTTCATGTTGACTGTAGAAACTAAACTTAATTGGCTTTCGAGCCCAAATATCCAATTATAATTGAATAACTGACAAGACTCTAGATAATTTTTCCTATGTGCCTTTTTTTAATTGAAGAAACGTTGATTGATAACATTATGTTGATTTCAGGTTACAGCATTATAACTGGAAACACTACATTATATATGCACCTCATTATGATCTCCATCCAAAATCAAGTTTCCACCCACCACCCAACTGACTTCCTTTTACCTGATTTGCTCCACCCTTGTTCCCCCTCCCCTCTGGTACCCACCAATTTGTACTCAATTTTTGAGTTTGCTTTTGATTTTGCTTGTAAATTTGTTTCATTCTTTTTCTTTTTTGAGTTTCAAGTACATAGCTTATAGAATGCCTAATCTCCTCCTCCTTTGGTTGCTTCCTTATCTCCTCCTTATTACTAATTCCCGCAGTGACCTTGTAGACAGCTGCTCGCTACTTCCACTCTCTCCCCCATTCTGTTCCATCACTCTTCGTCCTTTATCCTCAGTTTTCTAACCTCCCATGCCAAACCCTGCTAACAGCACAGAAAATAAGCTTCTTAAGGCTAACCCCTAAGCTCTTTTCAACCCCAAATAAGTCTCTCAGTCTGAAGCATACTACAAAGTCATCCTTTTCAAAACTCCACACTGCTTCTTATTCTAAATTTCTCACTGCTTTTAGTAAGTCACCTACTAGACCCTTCTCTTGTACACCTGCACAAATGTAACTTTTCCTTAGGATTCCCTCCTCTGCAGTTTCTATACAGACATTCTATCCCTAACTCTGCCTATTCCAATTCTATCACATTCTCTGACCCTCTTCCTATACCTGCCTCACAAAATCTGTTGCTTCTCAAGATTTCTTCCACTCCACAACCTTCTTTATTTCCTTGCCTATAAAATGGTATCAGTAAGAATAGCTACTTATAGGTGTTTGATTATTGTTAGATGGTGCAAATAAAGCACTTAGTATGGTACTTGTCACAATATCAGTAATTATTGATTCTTATTGTATAGCCCTTTTATATACACACAATCAATATTTCAGTAGTTCTCAAATACCCTCAGTAGATTCTGCAATCTTACTATTTACTGTCATGCTGAGAGTTGTTCTAGATTCATCTATGTAGCAAACCTTTATTAAGATCATGCAGTTCACAAAGTACTTTCTAAAGAATAGAAGAGACCAAGTTGGATGAAGTTTTAGAAAATGTATTTAAGATCAATTTGATCAAGTCAGTTGAAGCAATTGAACAAGCATATTAGTATTAAATTATGTGGTGAATATGCCAAACGAGGCTATGTGGGGGCAAAATCAGGCACGGTCATTTTTTTACTTCTGGAAATCATCCTCTGGTCTTATCATGGATAGAAGAAAGGAGATCAATGAATGAGACAAGGAACAAAAAAAGTCCTGAAATACAATTTTTAAAATAAATCCTGGAATCCATTCACTTGTCTCCATTACTATTTAGATTTCTACATCAGGAATTCATCTTCTACACAATTTGTCCATTGCAACCTCTTCCCAACATAAATCTAACCCATGTTCTCTCTTAAGCTTGTTCAGGGGATTCCAACCATTCAGATTTTTTTACAATTAAGCCTGTATACAGCAAAAAAAAAAATGAATTTTACATTTCCAGTGTTACCAGTCCCACACAGGGTCTATGCTCTTGACAAAAGGAGTTGCATTCCTAGAAGCATCACTGAGAAAGTATAACTTCTCAATGCCTTTTCATAGACTTTTTCTTCTGCCTGGAGAACCTCTCCTCAGAAAGATCAGGGGTGATCAGGGGTGACCTGACCTTTGTGGCAGTCAAATAATTCCTGGAAGAGATTAGGCATCTGGGGCTCAAAGAAGGACTTCAGAAAAAAGAGCAAGCCTAGACAGATCCCCCATAGTCTACATCAAGTCCAACACCAAAGCTAGGATAGCTACCCTAGAATACATAAATTCCGAGCATCACCATTGTCAAGATGGATTCTAGGATAAATGACAAGAATACAAATGGGGTTCATAATTTCTCTTTCCTAAAGTAGTTGTGTGCAGTTTTGGGGAGTAGGGGAAAAGGAATGGATATATCAAACAAAAGGGTCAACTATATGGTAAAGTATCAAATTGGATATTTAATGGTGAATTTAATGTAGTATATACAGATGCTGACTTATAATGATGCTCACCTGAAATGTTACTTCAACAAAAGTAATCAAAATTAAAAATAACAAGACATTCAGTAATACACATTTAACTTCTGCCTAGGAAAACTGATACATAATCTTTTATGTATGTTCTTATTCTTCCCTTTTGTGTGATAATTCCCAAAAATCTTCCCCTTTCTAGTCATACTTTCCTAATACTTCATTCTCTACAGACCCAACCCATAAATTCTTTGTAGTTCTTTTCAGATTTACTAAGTGTTCATTAGTTGCATGTTTGTCTCAATTGTCTATAAATCTCACATAACAGAGATTCCATATTGTTTATGGTTGCTATCCTGTAAATCCTTGTTCAAGGAATAATCAAAATATAAATTTTATTGGTTTTCTACACTTTGAAAAGGTTAATGTTGGTTAGATTGTCAAAAATAGGTCTTTTCCTGTGACAATCTTTTTGCTGTTGAAAGAACTGTTAGTTCGTGTCTACATTGAGGATTGGCTGTCTGACATAAGTCAATTCCATAATGTGTCACATCAGCCATATCTGAAGAGTGGCAGAATGTCTTCCCTCACTGGATACATAAAGATGAACAAGGCTTCTGAGGTGAGCTATTCCCTAGTAAAAGATTATGAAACTTTCCATTTCATCATCATAAATGAAAACATAAGGAAAATATGTACTGAAGTTGAAGGTAAATTTCTGGATTTAACTGTTTTGTGAGTTTTGTTTTTGTTGTATGTAGTTTCTTTTCCCCTTTTCACAAATTTGTGAACCTCCAAAGAATAGTTAGTTCTTGGTTGCAAAACTGAAATCACTTCTCAGCCTTTCACACATGCTTTGGGTATTCATTTACTGATCTTGATGATATTGTGCAAAACAACTGCACTAAATTAGACTCAACTCTTCTGCAGAACTTCAGTAGGGAATTGTAATGTATCTGCATAATATGATGTTGAGACTGAATTGGGCCATCCAACGGTAACTTTTTTAAAATTATAAGCAACAGGAACAAACTGTTAGGGAAATGTCCTCTCAATTCCCTCAACTAGGCATTTAGCAGATTTTCTCTATATGGCTTTATGTTCATTAACATTCATGCTGTTGTCTTGTAACCTCATTTGTTTCAGTGTTTGCTTTAGATTTGTCTTGCTGGAACATTTGCCTTTATTCTTTTTCTTGCTGCTTTTTCCCTACCTTTCAGCATTTTCTTTTGTTTTTAGTAAAGTATTCTGAGAGTAATTACAAAAATCATATCTACAAATACCTTATAAAATATGCTAAGTATACTTATTTTAAAATGTTATAAGTACAAAATTTATACATACATTTTTCTAAATAGTAAGATATGTTTTTTACTGATAATTTTACTGATAATTTTGTGAAAGACACACCTAATGAATTCAAGGCCTTCCCCAGTTTCACAGTTTAATTTCAAAAGTGGAAAAAGAATTGTCAGTGCTTAAATTTCCTGTGGTGATGTTTTTATTTCCTAATGAAAAGTCTTCTCTGAGTCTAACTATAATCTGAGTTATTAGTCAATAGGACATAATTTTAGAGTTTGTTCTTCTATTAAAAATGATAACTTTTCACAGAAATATCCACACTTTGTTATTTGATTTCCTTTGTGATTAAATTGCACAAATATCACATGTATTGAATATGGGAATATAAGCAAATGTGTGGCATTCTGTATTTTAGCAAGTTGATCCATATATACATATAATTTATGCCTTGTTTTCATCATTATAATACCTTAAATAAACAAGTACATTTAATATCACAGATATTTTTTTAAAAATTTATATTACATTTTGATATTTTCTATTAAATATTTTGGATAAATAAAGGTTGTCTAACACATAATAGATGCACAATTGTTTTGTTAGACAGGAGAAAAGAACAAAGGAAGGAATGAAAGAAGAGAGGGATAGTAGGTGAGATCTAGATAAGTGGAAAGAGGAGAAGGAAGTTGGTTTTCCTCAAACTTATTTCCTCATCAGATTTGGAATTGACCAGAGACTACCTTATAAATAGCTCCATAAAGCAATACTCTAGATTTTTTTCCAGAATTTCTTCCATTAGGATAAAAATACATCAGGAAGCCATCCAATGACTTTTACTGTTAGGACCTTATGGATTATAGTTAAGAATTTCCATTTTTCAAAACAGGTGCTGAAGTCTGTGTGATGTAGCAAGCAGGACCTATTCCCCTAAATCAGAGTTTCTCAACAATGGCACTATTGACATTTTAGACCAGATAATCCTTTGTTGATGGAGAGGGTCTCCTTGTTATCTACCCACTAGTTATCAGTAGCTCTCCTAGTTATGGCTATCAAAACTGTCTCAAGGTGATACACAAGATATCCCCTAGGGGGTGGTAATATCCAACTTGCCTCCAATTGAAAACCTCTGACATTATACACACACACACACACACACACACACATACACACATATCCACGTGTGCATATGTGTGTGTGTTGTCAGAGGTTTTTAGTTGTAAGCAAGTTTTATATATATGTACATATATGTGTATATGTATATAATAGAAAATCCAATGGTATTGCCTGCTCTTTAAATTAACCCCCTCCCTGCCAAGGATCAAGCACAGATTTCTTTGGCCTTACTAAGAGATCAACCTAAAGACAGACTCTGTGATACAGCCTAAATCTACTCTCTCAATATAGCCTAATTCTACTCTCTCAATTCTCTAATCCCAATAACTATAGAGTTTTGACTTGCTCCCCTTTTTTCCATTTTTGCATCTCTCACACAGTGACCTCTAATCAATACATCCAGAGTTTAAATTTAATTTTGAAAGTGTTAAACAGATAATGTATTTATATTCTAGGCCCTATTGTTGACAGTTCTGCTTGACTGGGTTTACAGTATAACTACATGGAAAGGATCCTGATGAAATTCTTATAAGGCAGAATGTGACTATGTGTTCTGTTAAAAGTTTGAGCTCTGAATTTGGACGTCATCACTTAGAATACTAGTTCCACAATTTACTAAACATCTGTGACTTTGAGCAAATAACCGTTCCCTGACTCAGTTTTACTATGTATAAAAAGGCATAATAGTAGTAACTCTAGCATGAGAGTCTATCAGAGAAATAATGAAAAAAATGCTTATGATATCTTTATTATAACCATGATAATTGTTTATATTATACCACTAAATCCTACACACAAATACTTTTACAGTGCAACATGTCCACACATATAACATCAACAAAACATATCATGTTTCATTGTACTTATGGTGGTTATTAAGTAGAATGTCATGTTATATATTGCTTGGTTTTTGTCTTACTCTAGTGAATGCTTATATGATTTTATTTCAAGCAAGCTTGATATGATTTTATTCCATGTCATTAGTCAATGCCTAAGTAGCATGCTACTTACTCATTTTGAATGTGCTTTTCAACTCTTAAAGAATATACTCACTTCTTTGTTGATATAATAATGATTAGCGCTGGCTTTAGACTATAGCATCAGTGGTCAGATCAGTGACCTAAATTCCATGATCCACAGCATCTTGTCACTGACACACTGTTCTTCATATTCATTCAAACTGTTGAAAAAATGCAAAAGAATGAACATATGTAGTGGAAGAAAGAAGAAATTCATGATTCCTAATGATTTATAGATTAAGATGAGCAAATAAGAGGAATTTCATAATGATTCCAGCTTCCAAACCTAGGATGAAATCAGAAATTCAGAAGAAGGAAGAATTTTTAAGGAACAATGGTAAATTCAACTTAGACACAGAGAAAAGAAGCATAAAGTAATAAGTCAGGTTTTATTTTGATATTGGCTCACAGCACTTGGCTCACTTGTACAGAAGGTTCAGAATCTTCTACAATGATTACAAGAAACATTGAAGGAAATCTGCAAAGGAATCTAAAGTTAACTAAAAAAATTGGAAGCCCAGAGAAAATGTTTGGATAACTTTATTATGGTCCTCATGAAATTCCCCAAGAAAAATAGCTAATTTACAATGTCTTTGAAAGGAAAAGGACTTACTCCTGCAAAACAAGAATAGGTTACCATTGCCTTGTTAGCAAACTTCGTTTCTAAAATAAATTTATCTTATCAACTTATTAAAATAAATGGCATCAATAGTATTAAAACAAAGAAGATATAAGTTCATTTAATAGATGAGGAAACTGAAGCTCAGCTAATTTAAATAATATAGCTGAAGACTAGGGTGTACAATGCTAAAGCAGGGACTAAAACCCAGAGTTTTAAATTCAACTGTAATGTTTATTCATTTTAGGGTTAATGAATTATCAGGGTTCCACCATTAGCATCTATGACCAGCATCTGGACATACCTGTCCCAATTGGTATGTTTATGTGTAAGTGGCCACAGCTGGACCCAGGAGGGAAGGGATTAAAAAGTGTGACATCACTCTGGCAGAAGAAAGGAGAGAATGAAAGAGAACATGAGAACTCCAAAGTGAAGAGAATGCCAGAGAAAAAGCTCAGAGTGTGGCAATTGCTGGGGTTTGGGGAGCTCACCTGTCTCCCAGGCTCCCTGTCCCTGCTCCTAAGTCTGCCAGCTTGTTTGCTTGCCTGCTTGCCATACAAGTAGCCCGGTCTTCTTGCCAGGTGTGCCTGTGTAATTGGTTCCTGGAAAAACCATTAAAGTCTGAAAAACCCACCAAGAGTGCCAACATTCTTCTTTAGCTGATAGAACCAGACCCAGATTGGGATGGTTGCAGAACATTCATATTACTTCCTAGCCATTCATTTTTGGTAGATCTTTAATAAACTTTTTTGTAAAATTGAAGAAGTTAACCTTTTGTAAACCTTCAGAGAAAAATACATCACAATGGACAGTATTAAATTATTGCTCTTATCGAAATTTTTGTAATAGGGTATCTGATAAACTTTACAAAGGCTCCCAGTCCATCACAATCTACAAAAGTTATTTAGGAAGAATGGTGGTTGATATTCTAAGTAGTAATATAAACTCAAAAAGAACAGAAATGAGGAAAGAAAAGAGAAAAGAAAAGGAAAGAAGGGCCATACCACTGTCTGTCCTCCACATGAACTACAAATCCTTTGCATTTTTATCATAGACTACTACTAGCAGATACGTATGGAAATGGGGGTTATTATTGTTCCTTCACTGAAAACAAAAATCAGATAAAATGATGGAATTTACCAAAAATTATAATAGATAGCCCATTAAGAAACAAACTGAACTCAGTTGCTTTTGGGTATCTTTTTCAATAGGTTATGCTACTGCCTCCTACATAAATGTTAACAATTAAATTGGAGAGTAGCTCAAGAGCAAATGAAATCTCCTTTAATTTTCTGTTCTAATTATAAAAAGAACCCATGTTGGAGATTTGCTATAAAGTGACTCATTATGGTGCAGAATTTAAAACACTAAGTCCATCTTTAAAATTAACTTCCAAAGCCTGTCCACTAGAAACCTTGAAGAAGCTGGTCATAAAATGAATTTGACTAACCACTGAGATTAAGTCTGAGAAAACTGCCACAGAGAATAGTGACAAGTCTTTAAAGAAACTAGTAATCAGTATTTTACTGCTGTTGTTCTTCTAAGTCTATATATAGAACTTAAGTATTTAGCCATTGCCTATCTAATGGTATTATCTATTCACATCTGTTAAATGGGATAATAATATTCTGTCTCATAGCTGTGATAAGGATTGTTAGTATTTTAACCCACTTAAACTCTGAACTTTGGAGGCAGCTTAGTGGTGTGTGTGGTGTGGAAACATACACTTGATGAGTGTTTCCCTATATCTTTAAATTACATACAGTGTTGTAAACCAATGTTACCACAACACAACAAAAATTAAAGTTAACCATATTTGTTAAATTAAAAAATAGTAAATTTCCTTTCATGCTGTGATTTCAGTTACCTAAGTAATAAAATTGTCTTATTTTCAAATTTGACTGCTTTTTTTTAAACAACCAAAACATAAAGGAACACATTGAGCTAAAAAGAGAGCTTTAACAAAGGTTATTTAAGGACCTGATCATATGAAAAAGAAAAACTTTCCTGTGCTAAATGAATTTTTTTTGACACAGAGGAAAGAAACAAATTTCTCTATAAATTTCTAGAAATGCAAATGAGCATAGTGAGTAATTAACAGAATTCCTGAGTAAGTATATACAGAGCAATAGATGCTTCTTGCTTTACTTTATCATTCAGTAGCACTTTCTAAAAGTGACATCCTCTTACACAAGGGTCTAAGATGCAAATTCATTGTAATTCTGATGGCCTTGAAACTGAGCAGAAAGTGACACAATAGTGTGAAGTTTCCTTGACTGTCTCTGCGGGTTTAAAGGTGTAAAAGTATTGAATGTGTATAAATAGTACAAGGAGGCTACTGCATCACATTTTCCTAAATTAGACATAGACAGGACAAACCCAAGAAGTAGCCCTTGGCGCTCATTGATATTCAAGATATGTGGGGAGTAAAGAAGCACCAGTGAGAGCTGAAAAACAACCTGACCTATTGAATACATTCAGATAAGGAAGAGTAAACAGCAGGCTTCTACCTGAAAACACTGAGACCTTAGTGTCATAATCCTTTCAGGCTGCTCTACGCAATAACGCAGACTAAGTAGGTTAAAAACAGAAATATGTTTGTCTGGGAGCTGGAAGTTTGAGATCTGCATACCAGCAAGGCTGGGTGAGCACCCTCCCCCGATTGAGAGATGTCTTGCTCTGACTTCCTCAGGTAAAAGGCAGGGGAATTTGGAGGGTTGCTGAAGAGCAGGGATTTGGGAAGGCTCCTCTCATTGAGACCCATCATTTTAGGAAGTGAGGATTTTAACACGAATGTTGAGGGGACGAACGTTCAGATTATAGGACTCTATCCAAAGTGAAATCTTTATTTAAATTGTATCAAGAAGCTTCATACAAGTGTCACAGGGCTGAATGGAGCTACACAAAATTTGTACTAAACATCAAGGGCTGTTACCCTCACAATCGTGCTGTTTTGTCAACAGGAAAAAGAGCAGTATAAAGATAAAAACAGACTGACTTAAACAAAATCATCCAGACTACAAAGCAAGTTGAGCTGCTTCAGGTGATAGGTTTGTTTCATCTCTAACCTACAGTTACATTCATCAAATTAGAGATCTGAAAAGGCAACTTGAACAGCACAAATGGAAGTTTTCCTAATTCCATTTGAATCACCACAGTGATATTATCTCTGTGAAACTCACAATTGCAGTATTAAGAGATCTCAGTTAGCAGGAGATTGTACAAGATGCTGATGAAGCCCTGTGTCAATGTTGATTTAAAGGACAGATTAAAATACCATCCCCACAGAAGACCCTAAGCTATTGCATTTCAGCCATTAAAATATTGTGGCAAACTGTTCAGATTTTGAATACATACTAACCTGGATCCAAACACTGAATTTACTTAATTGCTTATAACTTTGAACAACTTTGAACACATTTAGCCACACCTTCCTCGCCTTATGTTAATGTTATCACATAACTTTGTGGGGGGGAATAAATAAAACTATGTAGCTTGCATTTACAAGGTAAATATTCAATAGTTAGAAGCTACAGCTATTGACCAAAAGGTAAAATATCCAGTTTGCTAACCATATCAATTTGTTATAATAATAGATATAAAATGAGAAAACCATTTTACAGGATCTACTGAAATTAAATAAAATTAAACAAAAGTGTTACTCTGCTTTAAAAAGGAGATGATAGAAAGCCCTAGATTAAGGACTTCTAACTCCAGATATCTAAGTAGAAAATCTGTAAAAATTGCTGGCAAAATTTCCTCTGTTACCATCTCTACTAAATATGTTATTGCACAGTGATGACTTCACTTAGCTTAAAAGCCCTTGTGAGTTGCTCTCTTATTTCTGTTACAAAGTTTTTTCTTTCTTATTTGAGTGCAGATTTAAGTTCAGAAATAAATGATTTGCCTTTGACCTTTTATCACATAAGCTGCCTAGTTAAGATCAGGGTATCCAGCTTTATGAGAAGATCAGAAATTTGGCATGGTTGGGTTGAATCAGGGTTTCTACTTTGGCTAAAGCAACATGCTCAGAGCATATGTTAAAAGTACCCCCATGGGTAAATCAACACATTGGTCCCATAACACAGCATCATGAAATCATTTAGTACCATAAAACAACTCTTGTTTTGTTTTGTTGTTTCATTACTTTTGAGATAATTAGCTATAATGCAGACTTTTCTTTTGGAAATGAAATTTAGGGACCTTATTTCCATGTGTGATGTTGGCTTAATAAGAACATTGACTGTAACAGTTTGGCATAGTGTGCACAGAAATGCCTCCTAAAGCATAACTACACAATTTTTTCAAGCAAATGGGGAAGCCAGAATCAACTTCAGATTGTTTCTAATTTTTCTGACCTAACATTTTTGACTGTTACAATCAAATTCTCCATGAATTGGACTGTTCAGATTCCCATGTCCACCATCTTATCTTTCAAATGAACAGAAAACTAAACAAGGAGTAATGAATGAAAAGTGTCACCTCTGTCCTTTCGTATTTCTTTCTAATTAAGAAAGATGTTAATTGAAATTAGAATGACACAGACCCTGTGTTGAAATCTCCCAAGCATTATAATTGGTTTGTGGAGATGTTGGCCCGAGGTCATCCACTGGAGAACTCCAGCCTGGATTTGTGAGCAACAAAAAAAAATACTCACCTAAAAAGCAACCTCAGGCTTATGAAATAGGATTGTCAATAGAAAAACAAATTTATCTACACACAAATTAGATCTTATTTAAACATTTACAGAGAGAGTATTTGAGGTTAGATGCTTTTACTAATCAGTTCACCTCAGTGGGTTCCTTCGCCATGTAATTTCCCTTAACTCAATTTGATCACAAGTAGCCCTTTTAATGGCTTCACACAGCCTAGAGAACAAAACAGACTATAACAAAATTTTGTCACTGGGTTCCCCTTATTCCACAGCACATATCAACCAAACTCCTTACCCCATATCCATACACAGTCAATGTCCATTGCAAACATGCTGTTACATTCGCTGGACAATGCTTCTGCTTTCTTTATTTATTTCTCTGCAATAAAAACTGCTTACAAACCCAAGCAAGACCAAATCTTACGAAGACCAGACCAAATACCACAGTCTTCAAGAAAAAATTTATTGTTCCTCTTGGCTGAAAAAATATCACTCCCTTGAATTGTGAACCTCTTTATCTGTATTTCCCACTGATTTCTCTCTATATACATAAAAGGTGGAAGCTAAGCTCCTGGACAAGATTATGCTTTGTACATCACTGTAGACACAATGCTTAATCCCATGGTAAGTTTGCAATTGAGTATTCAGATATAAACTGGAAATTCAAAATTAATTGTTATTAGTCCAATCAAGGACTAATATGTCTTTGAAAACTTTGTTTATAATATATTTTAAACTGGGTAAAATCATCTCTTTGCATTTAGAAAGAAATTTAAGGATAAAGAAAAATAAGAAAATGGATGAGCAATTAAAATCAAAATAAGATTAAAAAGTCAAGTTGTCATTTTACATATTTCTACCTGGTAATAAAATGGATTGGTTATATCTGATAAAAATGTTCAATAAATATATGACATAATATGCTACAGCTAAAGTTTACATTTAAAATATATGTTTGTATATTTGTCTTAGATTAATAATATCAAAATCTCTGATACAATAACTTGTTTGCCTTATATCCAAATTTAAAGCAGTGAATATTAGCTTACTCTACTCAATGCAGAATGTTAGATATTAGAATAATAAAAATATATGTCTAATTCTCTCCCATAAAGATAAATAAGGTATATTCAAACAAATATAATAACTGATATATGCAGATTCCAAGAAGGCATATAAACAAGCATTGAGGGTTTAATGTTTGGTGGAAAGGGTGCCGTCTTCAGGTACAGGATATTATAATAAAAAGAGACCAAGTGACTTATAAAAAACAACAAACATGTTTTTCTAACAGTTCTGGAGGCTGAGTCCGAGATATGGCATAGACACACTATATTTAATGAAAATGATTTTTGGTTCATAGATGACCATCAACTAAAATAATCAAGCTTTCCAGCATCACTCTCTTGTAAGGGTGCTAATCTCACATGAGAACACCACCACTCTTATGATCAAAGCACCTCTCAAATGGCCCATGTTCCAATACCATCATCAAGTTTCAGTATAACAATTTAGAGGGACACAAACATTCAGTCCATTGCATTTGTCTGCTTTGAAAATTAGTAGAATTAGGGGTGGAGCAAAAAAAAATGAAAATTAGTGGAATTTAAAGAATTTGGAGAATAGAGAAATGGGTCTTGCTAGAGAGCTAGGTAGAGAATTCTTTTCTGAAAAAAAATGAACAAAGATATTGAGACAACACATCTTCTAGAATTATTCTTGCTTGTAAAAAATAATAGGAGCAGGTGGCTAATAATAATGGTATAGCTTAACATCTTTCAAGCAACCCTCATCTTCCAAGTATTATTAGAAGGCATTTTACAAGTCTTAAACTTGTTTAAATTTTACAACAGCCACATGCAATAAGGACTATACTTCTATTTAATATGTGAGGGAAATGTGGGTAGAAATGAGGATAACAAGCTAGAAGCTAAAATCACGTTGCAAGCTGAATGAAGGAAGGAAATCCTGATCCCATTCAGAGAGACTGAGAAGGCTATATTAGCTAGAGGATGATGAAGGTAATGGAAGGCAAAATAGAATGTGCACTTAGAAGAGACATAAGATGAAAGATATGGGAGGCATGTGTGGTTGTGGGCTAAGGGAGGAGAAGGTGAGAACAGTGGGGAGCTTGTTTGGGTTCAGGAGTGTCAGTGAACAGATTGGAGAGCTTGGCAACAGATCATGAAAAGCTTGTGCAGATGCCAAGGACCCTTATTCTATGGGGAGTGTTGAGGGGTTGGCACAGTAGAATGATAGACAGATTTCCATTTAGACAGGTCAATAGTACAGCATGGAGGAGGAGAGTTTGGAAGAATCAGAGTACAGGCAGAGAAACCAGATAGGAGGTACTTGGCCTTTTTTCCCAGCAAAAAGGGATTTTCAGTCAAGCAGTGATTACAGGGAAGAAGGGGTGTTATGTGGTAGATCATATTAGCCAAATGTGGCTGTATAACTTCTATTCTCAATTCTCAGCCCTAATGTGACTTTAAGGTACCCCCTTTAAGATGAAGGGATCAGTATTTATCTGCCAGGGTAATTATGGCAAAAGTGACACTGTGTGTGATCTATGAAGTTAGGTCATAAAAGTGATATGATTTCCACCTAATCCCTGTGAGGGGACCTGCTCTTAGACCCCCAACTGCCAACTTATGAGGAAGCCCAAATTAGCCCCATAAGGAATCATTAAAATGGAAAGGACACATGAAAATGCCAGCAATCCCACCTAAAGTCCCAGCCACCATGTACTGTCAACCACCAGAAACCATGAGAATAAAGTTGTCTTCAGTTGATTCCAAACCCCAGCTCTCCACTATGATGCTCAGACACTGTGAAAATTTGTCCCACAACTGCTGTTATTTTAAGCCCACTGAGTGTGGAGATGGTTTGTTATTAGTGCAGAAGGAAGTTGAAATATACCAGAACATGAAGTCAAAAGGATTTGATGGTTTCTAAAAACTGTAACTTGAATGGCTGAAAGCTCTATGTTTGTTAGAGAACTGGGGATAAGGAAGCAAAAGAATTTAATTTGGATGCCTTTGAGTCTTTGTCAAGTTGAATTCCTAATAAAATGGCCTAAAGGGAAAATTGGCAATTTGACCTCCCTTTATAATCTTAGAAATCATATTGAAAAATATTCATATGTTTACAAATAAATTCCATTCTAGTCTAAGCAAGTATTTGAAAAGCAGCAT
This sequence comes from Uropsilus gracilis, assembly GCA_004024945.1. Lineage (NCBI taxonomy): Eukaryota > Metazoa > Chordata > Mammalia > Eulipotyphla > Talpidae > Uropsilus > Uropsilus gracilis. Next base: position 64,096 of record PVHY01007284.1, read on the forward strand.
TTGGAAATCAGTGTTCAAGCCAATAACACAGTTCTTTCCATACAAGACTACAAATATTTGGAATTTAATATGGGTCAGTTTGAAGGAAGATTATCTCTTGCTTTGTTTTCCTCGACTCCTATTTATTATGTAGAAATACATGTCATGTTTCCAAATAATCTGTCCAAACTTGCTGTAGCCAGACTTTTATGATATATGACTCAGTAGCAATATGGCTGGATAACTGATAAATTTTGAAAATGTATTCCTTAGGACAGAAATCTTAAACAAATGGGCTCAACTGCTAAAACTGTTAAAGATAGAAACACTTTCTTTAAAATAAATGATTTCATAAATCTTGATTTATCTTCAGTATGTTTGTGGAGGAGGGGTGAGAGACAATAGTTCTGCTAGATAATATTTCTCTTTCCATAAAAGGTAATTTTTTTCTTAAGGAAATAAGAAAGCTAAAGGCGCTAAGCTACATTTGTGTTATATGTAGCACATAACAAGCATGCTATGCACTCAGAATTGTCCCTGTGCAATTGATCTAATTCAGACCACATGCAAAGAGAAACATGGAGGTTAGTATACCGTTCAGTAAAAAAAAAAAAAAAATACATTAAGCTCTTTACTTCTTACATGTCTTCTCCTGTCTGCAATGGTAGCTTATATGATTGATTGCAAGAACTACATTTAGTAATGTCCAATTGCCAATAATTATGGAATAACAAAGGGATACATACTTAGCAAATGCAAAGAATATTGGAGTTGTTCACTTCAACAAGCATTCTGGGAATGTTACAATGAACAAGGAGAAGGACTTGCAGAAAACAAAATGCCTCTTTCTCTGATTTCTTAGATTTAGATCATCTTGGATCTCTGATGAGTTAAATTTAGAATACAGTCTCTCTGGCTAACATTCATAGACTTGCCCTTTTTCTGAAACTATTTCTAAACAAACTCTTGAGTAAGCACTCAGAATAGACACTCAATTGTGATGTAGGAATTAAGATGATGAGCAGGAGTCAATATCATATACAATGTTGTAAATCAATGTTTCTGCAATAAAAAATATTGAAAGATAATGTCCTTGCACACCAAATCTAAAATAAAAATTATAAGCATAATAGTTTCATATAGGAAGCTCTTGTGTTGTCTTAGTGTCTTTGTGTGTAACAGAGCTGTGTACTCATTCTTTTAATTAATATATGTCAAAGGCATTGGCTATTGTAGTTTCTATCTACATGCTTATTGAAGACCTTCAGCTGCAGACTTTTTAAAAGTAATTGATGGCTAATATTGTATAATGTAACAGGAAGCATTTCTTTGTTGCTCAGCTAAGTGGACAATTTACGGTATACATATTCATAAGCCTTTGGAATGTTTCCAATAAATGCTGCATCATATAGGAACAAGAATGGGCTTGCATTAAACATATTTTGGTAATTGGTACTGCAACTCCCAATTCCCCTGGGTATGCAACCCTTGAGGGATCATCATCCAAGCCAGGATGATTTCACGATCTCTAATGCACTGACTTTACATAATTAGATTTTAAAATATATTTAATGAAATGCTCAAGAATCTCAGAAAACAGGTTATTATTGCAAACAGGGTAGCAAAAAAAAAGAACATTCACAAATTTCTTTAGTATTTCTTCTTCTCATAGCCTAACTTAATGTGTATTTAAAGCAAATACATATACGCTTTGGTCCACAGAAAGTTACCAATCTTGTAAATAAAAGGAAACAAGAAAAAAAAAGAAGAAATGTCAAGGAAAAATGTATTAGCATCCTCAAACACAGTTGAAACCACAGTTTACTTTGGGGAAACCCTGTTGAAACCACAGCCTACTTTGGGAGCTTTTATACAAAAATAGATTTAATCTGCTATTCTTTCATTCTAAGTCAGAAAAGAATTCGAATTCTAGCATAAACTGTTATAAATAGCTAGTAGTTCAAGTAGTTTAACCAAACTGTCTGGCCAGTTCAATCAAATTACTGTTTAATAAAAATAATCTTGGAAAATTTCATATGAAAGACTTGATTTAAGAACTGCGTTTTTATTGCATTCATTTATCCAATACTGTGCTAGGCAAAGAGTTACATAAAATGGTTATGACTCTGTGCATTATAATAGAATAGTGTTATCTGAGGGAATGCAAATGAGTAGACATTCATTCCTACCCTTGAAGAGAATTCTTTGATTCTCTTCATAAACATAGTGGTCAATGGTGGCCTTCATTTCCCATTGTCCAGTTTATTAGCCAACAATTAACTGAGATGAAAAGATAGTAGTATCAAGACCCTTCTCATGTTTGCAATGTGTATACATAAACATTAACTAGACACCTTTGAGTGTGACTTGAATTTAGTGAGTTCTTTACAAAGGATACAGGACAGAGAATGAACAACAGTGCATTCATTTCTTAGGGATAATGTTGAAACACACTCTCAGTACTAGATTCTAGAAAGATGCTATCAACATGTCAGTAAAGTCACAGTCCCTGTAAAACTTGTAGGAACAAATTCTTCTTTGCCTCTTCCTAGGTTCTGGGGTATCCTTCTCTGACCTACAGCCACACTGCTCCAACCTCTGCATCTCTTATCACACAACATTCTCCTGATGTGTTCACAGATGTATCCCATGGCATTTTCCTCTTCTTCCAAGGACAACTGTTATACTGACTGAGAATCCACTCTAAAGATATCATCTTAATATGATTAAATCTCCAGGATGCCATTTTTAAAAAGGTCACATCTATAGGTAAAGGATTGTAGGATTTTAGCACTTTATCTGAGAGTCACAATTCAACCTTTAATAAGCAGTGCCCTTGTGAAGAAACCTAGTAAATGCAATTTTAACCGTGTTGTCAATGTTAACATCACATTAGGCTCTGTCTATATTGACAGAATTCTAGACATACTACCCAGAAAACATAGCACCTTGGCATATAGATATTTTAAGCTGAAAGAATTTGAAAAACAGCAGGTATCAGAAGGTTTCTGTGGACTTTTCCTGACCCTCATGTGACAGATACACTCTCTATACTCAGAGAAAAAGAGAATTTTTTTATTTTTTTTATTTTTTAAAATCAAATAATTTATTTAAATATAAATTTCACATCTTTGTAATTCTTGGGATTCACCCCCCCACCCTCCCTGATCATTCCCCCTCTGTCCCACTCCCCCCACCTGGAGTTGTGTACTTCAAGTTGGTTGTTAGCTTTTTTGTTTGTTTGTTTTGTTTTGTTTTTTACTTTTCTTCATAGTTTTTTGTTTATCTTTCCCAAGTGCCATTGAAAGTGGGTAAAAAGAGACTTTCTGTCTTTACTTAACTGCATACAGCTATCTGCCTGCTTCTCTCTCCCAAGCAGTTTCTTTGCATCCACCTTTAACCTTAACTGGATACTCTTATTTGCCTGCTACTCTCTACAAAGCAGGCTACACACTCTTCATTAGCATCTTCACTGATCACCTTTACCATTGATATGCAAACATCAGCTACCAGCTTCTCTCTGCTTTCTTTCCCTCTTTCAGACCTAAAAAGAAAAACTTTAAAACACAGTTTAAACTTTCCACTCGTGGGTTCTTACCACCATCCCCAGCCTTCTCAACCAAAATACCAATGTAAGACTATCAGTGCAGTGCAGACTAATTTATTTCTAACAAAGTGATTTCTAGTTATCCTAATAATTACAAAAGAAACATGTAAGACTCAGAATACTTCAACATTGTCCAAAACCTTTCTCAGTATTGTCCAAAGTCCTTTCCCAGATTGCTCCAAAATCCTCAGTCTCTCAGTCCTGATCATCTCACCAATGTCCAGACAGAGTCCATCTCCAGACGCTTGAAGACATGTTCCTTTGAATGCTCCTCGTTGTCTTCCACGCTGTCTTCTCCTTGTCACCTTCAGGTAGCAGGAACTCCATGGTGCCAAACCAGCAAAGTTCACTTTCTTCTCAGGCCTAACTTTTGCATGGCCTCTCGCAGACACAAGTTAAACTCAGCAAAACAAACTCCAACACGGATTTCAAATCTGCAAACTCCTTAACTGCATTCAGCACACATGCTGCCAGTCTGGGCCAGCCGAGGGTTGCAGGCCCTCGGTGGCCACATGGCCAAGCTCACATGGCTCACATCTTTACAAGATGGCCGATTCCCATCTCTCCTCTCTCTCTATCCCCTCTCCATATTGGAATCCCAATTCAATCGAATCAAATCCTTCTCTTTGTTTGCACACCCTTTATATACCCTGATTTCCCGCCTTCCAGGAAATCTGTTTCACCTTGACTATTTCACTTCTTTCTTCCCCCTGCATCCCCCTGAAGGGAAATTCCAGCTAAGGTCATTCCCCCATTTTAACATTACCTGTCCTTGAAATCTGCAATCTTAAACAGGAGACAATGGGGGGG
>PVHY01007285.1:0-29583 GCA_004024945.1 Uropsilus gracilis
TTGTTTGGCCTGTTGTTCTCTTCCGATATATGGTAAGTGTGTGTGTGGTTTTTTGTTTTATTTATTTATTTGTTTGTTTGTTTGTTTGTTTGTTTTTACCCCGGGGCTTTCCCACTTCACTAACATTTGCTAACTATTTTGATCTTTTGCACTCTTCACCTCCCCTGCCTTCTTCCTCTTCCTCCTCTCTCGCTCCATGGTTCAGTCCCATTGGTTGTTTTCATTTTTTGTTTGTTTGATTTTCCCTATATCCCTCATATAAGTGAGACCATCCTGTACTTCTCTTTTTCTTTTTGGCTTATTTCTGCTAATGTGAGTCTTTCTAGTTCCATCCAGGTTGCTGCAAATGACATGTGTTTGTACTCCTTGATGGATGCGTAGTATTCCATCGTACCACATTTTTTTTAGCCAATCATCCGTTTGGAGGCATTTGGTTTGTTTCCAATTCTTTGCAACTGTAAACAGGGCTGCAATGAACATGCATGTACATGTGTCCTTTTGAATTAATGTCTTCATTTTCTCTGGGTATATTCCTAGTAGTGGGATTGAATTTCACCTCAGAAATCCATTTGGGGAAACAACTATGGCCAGCAAAAAAAAAATGAAGGAAAGCATAAACAGTTGGGACTATATAAAACTAAAAAGTTTCTGTTCAGCAAAACAGACAATAAACAAAACAAAAAGAAACCCAACCAACTGGGAGAAAATTTTTGCCCAGCAGATAAGTGACAAGGGTCTGATAACAAAGATCCACAAAGAGCTCCTACAGCTCAACAAAAACAAAGCAAAAAAAACCAATCAAAAAATGGGGAGAAGAACTAAAAAGACACTTCACCAAAGAGGAGATACAGATGGCTAATAGACATATGAAAAAATGCTCCACCTCGCTAATAATTAGGGAAATGCAAATTAAAACCACACTGAGATACCATCTTACACCAGTAAGAATGGCCCACATAAATAAAACAGACAACAAATGTGGTGCGGATGTGGAGAAAAAGGAACTCTCTTACACTGCTGGTGGGAGTGCAAACTGGTCCAGCCACTGTGGAAGACTGTGTGGAGGACCCTCAAACAATTGAATATAGACTTACCATTCAACCCAGACTACTTCTTTTTAATAGCTTCTTTTTAATGAGCACATGGGCCAGCTCTTTAGAAATAAAGGACACCCTCATTGTGAGGCTAGACAAAGTTGTGTTGTTGTCTGTAATTCTTCCAATCCTGTCCTTTTACTTTTATTTCCTAAGGAAAAACTGCACTTTCTCTTACCACCTATGACTCTCCTCCTACAATTTTTCCCACAAAGATATTTTCTCTGGTAAATTAAACAACTCATCCTGTGATGGTTTCCTCTTCTCAGAGGAAGTCTACTAACAAAGTTTGTGTGTGCATTTATGACTGTACACATGTACAGACACATGTACATGCAGTCACGAGCACTCGATACTCTAGCATTCTTCCCATTGAAAATTTCATTTAGAGAACTTTCATATACTATATAGTTGCTTAATTTTGTAAAAAAAAAATCTGCATAGTGTGATACTATATTAGATGCTAATATTATTAAGCTGTATTTATAGAATTTTTATTATACCCATTTTTTAATACACAGAATCTAATATGTGCTATGGCTTATATGCATCATTTTGCTAGCGAATTTGTTATATGTGTACATATATATGTTTAGCATAAATTTATATATTTAGGATATCTAGTATAGCTTTCAATACATTGCTTTTCAGTTTGCAAATTCAGCATTCTTTTTTGATCTCTGAAAAGTGTATTATTATATATTTGAATTATTTTACTTTTTACTGTTTTATTTCTTGCCTTTAGAAAACAATTATTCATGTTGGAATGGTTTGGAATATTCTCCAATCAATTGTTTTCTCACAAGTCCCCTTAAATTATTCCTTTATTTCTCATCTCAAGATTTTTCTACATATCGCTGTTTTTTAACATAAATTAAAATTTTTTCTGATTGTTTTTCTTATATTTTTACAAGGTAACATTGATTTGCAATGCTGTGTATGATTCTGAGGCATAGGTTCACAATCCTTCATTCAGATCTATGTTTCTAAACCACACTTCATCTCTAGACAACGATTATCCTCCTTCATACTCCATTAGGACCCCTTAATTCTTTGCTATCCACATATACCTTTGACTGATTGATGGCAGTCTCAATTTCCAGTCAGATTTTTAGAGTTTGATATAATTTAGCTTTGTATGTACCTTTCTGTTTATTTGTTTCTACATAATCCACACATGCAAAAATCATTGAGTATTAATTTTTTCTCTTTCTGAATTATTCCATGTACCATAATACCCTCCAGTTCAAGCTATGTTGTTACACATGAAAAAATATATAATTGAGTAGTAGTTCATTATGTATATATACCACATCATCTTAAAGCATACATCTATCCTTGGGCACTTTGGTTTCCATAACTTAGCCATTATAGCGATGTAATGAACATAGGAATGCATGCATGCATACCTTCATGTTAGTTTTTAGCAATATTCACAGAGATATCTATGAGTGGAATTCCTGAATTATATTGTAAAAGGACTTTTAATATTTTGAGGAATATTCATTTTGTTTATTTGCTTGTTTGTTTTTCCCATAGGGCTAGACCAGTTTACATTCACACCAGTAATCTATAGGGTTTCTCTTTCTCCACATCCACAAAAGGATGTGAAGAAAGGACTATAGTTTTCTCTGGTTTCTTGATGTGGATTATCATTATAGGTTTTGTGTGATATCTTGTTGTGGTTTTCAATTAAATTTCCCTGATAATAAGTAAATGACAGCAGTTCATTTGTGTTTGTTGGCCATTCATCTGTATTTATTTTTGGGAGAAGTATATACTTAATTCTTCATCTTGGTTAGTTTACTTATTTCCTTTTGTTGGTTTGTGTGGAATGTGGAAGCAGAGAGAGATGGAGCTTCAGATAAGGGAACACCTCCTATCTCTCTAGCCCCCTCTGGCACACTAGATATTGAGCAACAGCATGTCTCTCACCTGTAACCCACTTCTTAACCTCTTTGGAATGTCCCAAGAGACATATGACTCATTAGTAATACTGTTGATTCCAAAAGTAAATTCTTCTGTTATAGAACATCCTCACATCCTCCCTGCTGCAAGTCATGTATGCTTTATTACTTTCTCATTATATCATTGTAACATTTCCTTGCTGAGAGATATAAAGGGCATCACAACTTCATTAAAGTTGAACCTGGATATGCTTCCCAGGATCCCCATTCTGTGGACTAGACTTACAGATTGCTATCAATATCTTTCATCTTAATTTCTTCTTCATTCCACATGCAACTCCTAAACAAGTTTGTATCAGTTCTTTCTAAATCTTGGAAATTAGTCCCTTTTTTAGATGTATAATATATAAATATGTCATTCTCAGTTTGGTATGCTACCTTTTCATTTTAGCCATCATAGCATGATTATTATTTCAAATGTGTTAACTACTTATCAGTGAAATATTTTAAGTTATAAATTTCCTGTAGATAAAATGTGAAGTACTTTAGACATTAAAAATGGTTTGTGTGAAAACAAAATGAAAGCAAATTTACACACCCAGAGAATAGATTGGTGATTATTAGCTATAAAAGAATTGGGGTAGTGCAAAATTGGTAAAAGCACACATCAGTGATGGGTGGAAACTTGACTTTTGAGGATTATCACCTTACAGTGTATATAATTATTGGACAATTGAAACCTTACAATGGAAAAACCAGCATACCAAGTAAATACTAATGCATTAAAGATACATTTTGGTAATCTTGAAGAATCTCAAATCTGTAGGGTTGTTATTACCCTAGAGTTATTTTTATAAATACCTTTTCACTCTCAAAATTGTTCTGTTTAGAGACAGTAGTGTCACTCATTTTTTTCCTGTGAATTTTTTTTTTAATATTCATATTATTTCTCTACCTGCATCAACTCACTTACTGGGTTTCTTTTCTTTCCAACCCCCCAGAGGTCAAAACTTCTTTTACTTACTTCATTATTCCTATATTAATTGTTTTTTGATATCTTGAATTATAATTTAGAGAAAACTTCCTCTTTTCAACTTTCTGCAAATTTCCCTCCTACATTGTAATTTGGAGCTTTAATATCAAGGGGATATGGCATGATATCAGATATGTATAAAAAATTAATATATACTTTAGTCATAAATACTAAGATAGCCCATTCAATTAACGTATTAAACTTCAGGGATAAATAAGCCTGCATTAGCATATATTAGACTTCAGGGATAAATAAGCCTGTATTAGCATAGTGCTTTCCAGTTTATAACATTCTTTCATATAAATCATGTCACCAACTCCCTTTATATGAAAACCATTTCATTTCCAATAACTTCTCTGTGAGATGATCAAATAACTATCTCTCTCTGTGAAGTTGAGGATATATTCTTTACAAATGCTGTCTACCCAAAGAACATTTCAAATTTTCCCATAGGAATCTGACTTTACTGCAAATAACTGAAACTGATAGAAAGTTCTTTTTAACTTCAGCACACCTCTATAATTCATCCTTGTTTCCATTGGCCAATGCCCTTTGTTTGACCCTATATAAAACCTATATCCTCTCTTTGCTGAAAAAGCAACTCAAAAGACAAACACCAAATTCTTTACTAAAGGATTGTTATTCATAGTGTCATATGAGACACTAGCACAACTTCCCTTATCACCCCAAGGAAATATGCTTAGATCCATCCACCTAGCAGTACTTACTTCATTTATGCTTCAAACCAATACCAGTTACAAGAAGATCTCAGTGCCCATTACAAGAAAGAAAATTCAACTGCCAGTTACAAAAAAGTTCAGGTCTTCTGATTAGTATATGATACATTTTATAGTAGTCCATTAACCAATTTCCTTTATATCTTATTAGAGTTGACTTGAAAATTCCAACCTCAATGTGATTGTCAGAGATAATTCTAGTTCTTATTTTCTAGTCACAATCTAGAATCTTTTGCAATAGGGGTGGTGAGTGAAATGTGAGTTCCCAGCTGTTGTTTCTAAAAGTTGATTTTGTACAAATCACAGTCTGTCCTTAGTGTAACCAAGAGATTAGTTTCAGCTGATATTTCTGTGTGATGACACTGACATATACAAAGGAATATAAGCATATGCTGTATTAAGATACCAATAATTGGGGCTGTTGGTTCCATGCCATATTTTAATTCATATTGATTGACACTTTTATAAAAATTAAAATCAGTTATAAAAGGGAGCTATACTATCATGTCCTAATTCAAGAAACTCTATAAAATTAACATATAAAGATATAAACATCTCTGTTCATCTGATTAAAATAGGGATTTTATGACAGATTTTTCGACTAAGTGAGCTCTTAAAGCAATCACATATAGTCTTATAAGATAAATGTAGAAGGTGAGTTTGCACAGACATATAATAGATAAATCAATACTGAAAATAAGCAGAGAAAGACTTGAAGATGATGGTCTTGAAGGTTAGATTATTGTAACCACAAACCAAGAAATGCCAATGACCAGCAGTAAATAAAATTAAAGACAAGGAATCGTTCATCCCCAGTGCCTTTGGGAGCATAGCCCTGTTGACAATTTGATTTTACCCCAGTGCTATTGACTTAGTATTTCGGTACCAGGAAATGGAAAGAATAATTTCTGTTGTCATGCCATGAAGTTTCTACTAATTTGTTACAGCAGTATTAAGAAACCAGTGCAAACTGTATATTTCAATAAGCAAACATTTCTTGCTAAAATATATTTGTTTTTAAATTCTTCTGTAGTAGTATCAGCCTCATATAAAATTTATTAATACTAAATAATTTAAGTTCCAAACACCACAAAAAAATCAAACTGAACTTTCTACTTTATATAAGTATTTTGTTTCACAGTTGGAGCAAATATATGTTATAGCATGTAAATCTTTCCACTCAAAGCTGTTTTCAATACCAGAGACTTAATATACTCTATATAGTATTTTAAAGAATTGTATCATCATGCAAATTTCTTTGAAAAAAAGGTCTTTATATAAAATATAGAAAGCTTTTAAAGATATTTCTTCTAGAGTAGGCATTTAGAGATATGTCTCAATGATTACAGTTAAATGTTTCCTTCTGCATGTCATAATTATCTATGGATTACTGTTACCAGAGACATCAAAGGGATACTGCCAATGAGGAAGAAGGCATTTTGTGTATATCAGGGAAAGAAACCTTTTTTTTTTTCTAAAACAGTAGTCATTTGACTATCTTTGCCAAGAATCAATATAGTGGTGATGTTTATAAGTAAAAAGCATGAGAATCAGAGACTTGTTTACCTGCATCACTAAAAACAAAAGAAGACCACTAAAACATGAAAGAAGACATGCATCTAATAGCTATTCAGTGAATATTTATTGAATTATTTTTTTAGAAATCAAGGTGGAGATTATAAAAAAACTTTTGTCTGAATTTTTAACTTACAGAGGATAGAACTGTCTGATGTTTAATATTATGTCAACTGGTAGGACATTTTGGATGACACTTATATTTAAATAATGAACTTTGGGTAAAGCAGATTGTCCTCCATAATGTGGTTGGACCTCACCCAGTCAGTTAAAAGCCTGAGTAGAATAAAAAGACCAAGCTTTTCCAAGACAAAGAGAATTCTCCAGTAAAGTACACTATACTTCATTTGCACCATTGCCTCTTCTGGGTCTCCAGTTTTTGACCCACACACTAGAATTTCTTCGTTCTATGATATGAGTGAATTCTAATTATAAATATTTCTCAGTAGATATGAGTGAAAGGAAGAGAATCTTTATAGAATATTCTATATCGTCTTTATCTCTTTGTGTATATATATTTATTTATTTTATGTTTATATTTATAGATGTCTACCATATTGGTAGACAATTATCATCTATCTATATTATTGACTCTACTTTTTTTCCCTAAGGAGAAGTCTGATTAAATAGAATTTGTAAAGGAATATTTTGTAGTGTGCCTTAACAAATAAATTTGATGTAAGATTCAGCAGTCATATTACACCTATTATTCTCTCTTTCCTTTTCATGTTTCATATAGCATCTCCATTATTTTTGTTTTTAATTTTGTAATTTTTATTTAAATACACAGGAAAATCACTTTGGTGTTATATATATATATATATATATATATATATATATATATATATATATATACACATTTGCTTGCATATTTTAATTTTGGTTGCTTTCTTATTTATTACAGTCTTTTTTACTCCCAGATTTGCTTCTCTGGATGCATCTGGATTTGTCTTATGTAAACAGTAAAAAAGAACACCAGTTTTCTAGTACATATCCATTGTATTTATCCTTATGTTTCAATTTCCTCAACTGTAATATACAACACTTGTCCCATATATTTCCCATGACTGAAGGAATAATTAAGCAAAGAGATGTATACTAATATAATTTATATGTAACGTTACACATCAAGTGAATTAATTTTATTGCCATAGGTCTTTGTTTGGCTACACCAGCAAAAAAAATTGTGTTAATATATTAGCTGGTTAATAATTCATTTCTATAAATTTGGGTATCTGAAACAGCTAAATATTTTTATCTCTCTCTATAAATACATATACAGATACATACATTTATATATATATTTATATATACACACGTATGTGTATTTATGTCCATTTGTCCATTTGTCCAACCAAAGCAAAAGTATTAAACAGGAGAAATGAGTAGTTGATTTTATTGTTCAGGTAAAACAATAAAGGTCTTCCAAATTTGAGATGCATCTGATATTTTTTATTTTTCATAATTAACTATCTTTTTTTTTTCTTTTTCATATATATATATATATTTAAGGTTCTCTTTTGTTTTGTAGCCAGTTTTTTCATTTTATTTTATTTTGTCCATACTCACATATATAGCCACCCAAACATACAACACATACATGCATACACATGTTTTTCTATACTCATATATTTACATCTGAATATATAAAGTTTACCTTTTCATATTTTTAATGTCATAAAGGAGAGCACTTTAAAAGCAATTTTCATATCTGTGTGTTTGGTTCACCCTTATCAGTATTAAAGCCAGATTCCACTGAAATATCTACAGTGCTTGTCCTTTTCCTTCAAATTCCATTGACATCTGGCAGATGAGAACACTGCAGTAATTTCACAGAAAGACTGCCAAATATGACACAGAAAAAAAGTATAAAGCATATATCCTTTCTTGCGACAAAAAGTCTAAGACCTAATGACATCCTTAAATGCCTCGAGAAAGCAAGTGATAACATGACTGCCGATATGGTGTGTCAGGAGCTAGATAAAGGGACTGAAGATGTTGGGAAGAAACTCTGCCTGAACACCACATCATTCTGTTTGTATAAATCTTTTGCAATTTTTTTTCCATAAAAATAAAATGATACTGGATATTATCTTGTCTTTTTATATTTAGTTTTTCTTCTGTATCCTGAGTTCCATTCTTTCCTGTCTCCTGTTTTAAGCTTTAATTCCCTAACTTCATCGGCAATATCTCTTCTGTGTTCAACTATGAATAGGTTTTCATAACTCAAAAAACATCTTTCCCAATGTTGTTGATTTTCTTCCTTTATTTTGCATTAATATTTTGGAATTCTTTGCTGACTATAGTTGTGGGGCCTGCATAATATTCCACATATTATTGCTGAATATATGAGAATTTTCATAAGAAATTCTGACTAGGCCAAAGGTAGGGGGTTTACTGGGGCTAAGACTTTCTTTCTCAAGTAGTTCAGCCTAATTGTCAGACAATGTTTTTCTTCCAGGCATTACTTTCACCTTCCCCTCAATACAGAGATTGCTGCCTCCCACTTATAAGACTGGAAACTTCCATTTTCACTAAGAGTTTACAATGCCACTCATCAATTATCTTCTGGTGGTGTTGTCCTATTTTACTCTAAACTGCTTTTCTCATTAACTCAGTACTCTCAATGAGCCATGTCAGAATTTGATTAATGTTTCTACGTGTTTGTTTTAATGTAAAATGAAATTTCATGGGTTTCAAGTATTCCTATATTATCTTGAGAATTAAAACTGTTGTTTTTTTATAATTCTTATTTTGAAGCAAGTTATTACACACAAGTGTGTGTATACATTTCAATCACTAAAGGAAATATATTTAGAGTGAGGAAAGATGACTGACCACATGAAGAGACTTCTAATTCAATTTTTAGAATTTGTTACTTTCTCCTAAAGGCACAGGAAGCCATAAAAGACTTTTGAGTTGCTAAGCTTCACAATCAAATGTGTATTTTATCAAATCCATTTTGCTTTCTTTGAGGAAAAAAATGATTTTTTAAATCTTAAAAAAATAAGATTTTTTTAAAGAAACTAAGTGAAAGCTATTGTATGTAATGCTGCTGATAACTGATAGATGGCAAATGAAATTAAATCTAAGAACAGCTAACTTCTTTTTTATATTTTACTGGAAAGTTTATATTTTAATTTTATAACTACTTTTTATTATTCTTTTTTAAAGTAGTGGGGACTGATAGTCATTCGAAGTCATATAATAAGGAAATGAGAGACAAGGAAAAGCTAAAGTCCAACTTGAATAGTCAAAGGAGAAATGTACAATATGTCCTTCAGTTCCAAACAATGAGTTAGTTAATAGAACCTTTTGAATAAAGAGGAGATCAAGTTCCTTGAGGAAAGATCCCACTGTACTATCAGAGATATAAATGGTTCATCTTTCTCCCACTCTTCCCTGAAGAGATTACTGGTTTTTGACCAGAATTACTTTTACTTGGAAACAGGGAATCAAAACTTCAGGGAACTGCTGTATACTGATTTGAAAAAAATAGTTGCTCCAGAAGAACCAAAATGTCACTGGTCCATCAAAGTAAGGCTTATCTAAGTCAGATGGCTTATGGAGACTAGTACAAATCCTTAAGGTCTGTCTCTGGTCTTGTATGGAAAATGTTAGAAGAATATTAATATGAGTTTTGAATGCACTTAAACCCTAATGTCTTCATAAATCCCACCCCCATCTTAATGCAGGTGCCAAAGACCACAACTCCTATCATATCAGGACCTGAGTTCCTAACTGGGGAGCAGCTGACATCAGACTTAGATAGTCATGGTTGACTTAAAGCCTGGACACATACAGGCTCTTTCCCTCTTATTCTTCTGTTCCTGAACTTGCATGTTAATATCTCCCTTCTAGGATATTACTGGTAGGAAGTGCTAACCAATTAATCTCTCATTCTCTTTCTTTCTCCTTTCTCAACCACCATCACACTCCTTTGTAAATAAACTTAAAAAAATCTTTTCAATGTTTGATTTGGGTTCTTGACTCAAGTTCTTTAGTGGGTGAGGGCACCATCATTTCCCCCTGGGGTTGGCCTGTAGCAAAATTCTACTTTACTGTTGTGGGGAAATCCAGATCATATACACAACTTTTATGCTCTGATTTGAGGTTGGAGATAGTTTTTCTTTAATTAAATAAATCTACCTTGAATTTCTTATTTTGTCTTAGATCTCTAATGTCATTTAGTTTGCAAACCTCACTGGATAACTGAACAGGATCTTGGGGGACTGATGAAGAGGAAACACTAGAACAACATACATATCCTGTATAAACACTTTCTTACAGACAAATAAAAGATTCCTTAGCTTTAAGGTTCTTTTCAAAAACAAACTTTAATACTTTGAATCCATTTCTTATTCCTAGGGAAAGGCTTTGTTTGCTTGCTCTAGCTTTTGTAATTATGTTCAAATTCATATGTTCAAATGCTTGCTCCAACCTATTTCTTATTTATCTAACGCTTTGTTCATCCTCCTGGATCAAGTTTTGTTCCAGCCTAACTTTCACTAATTCCCTTCAGAGTTACATTGCTATTGTATTATTCTCCTCTAATCTGCATGCTGAATTCTGTCAGATATTTAATGGAAAACTATTTTACACCATACTCATTTGTCTTCATTTCTTTTTTTAAATGAAGAAGCAAGTTAAAATACCTTACAAAGATGAGCTTCTATTCAGTTATAGCATGAACTGGTTTTCAATAACCAAAAATATAGATGAATATCTTAGTATAAATTTAAACCAGCTCAAATGTGTTTTTATTATTGTACTTTCCAAAAAAAATGGAGCTTCTGCATGTGTTACTAATAGGCAATTTATATGCATTGTCTGTAACTATTTATAGATTGTATTATATGAAGACATTCAGTTAGTTATATAAATTTTCTTTACCTGTTGGTAGCTCCAGTAAAGTACATCATTACAGCAGAGGCAACATTTTGCAATTATTAAGTGTATTGCCCAGTGATCAGAGAAAAAGGACTAAATTTCAGGTTCGGTCACTATAGATATTTTCTTGGTATTTGACCCCTTTGACTTTTTATCAATAGAGGATACTCATGTAATTTCTTAATCAGTTGATGAAAGTATTAATGAGTTTGCAAATATGAAGTCTTTGTTGTTGAAAAGGGACAGAATATACTATTCTAAAATATTGCTCCTTGGCATAAGGATTATACTTAAATGGTTATTTTAAGGAATGAAAGAGAGGAAAAGTTCTAATAACAGAAATTACCCTTTTAATGGGAGGTTTACATTTATAAGGAAAATCTATTTGTAAGGAGATCTCTCTCTCTCTCTCTCTCTCTCTCTCTGTATCAGGAAGAGATAACTAAACCCATAGTAACGCTAATCAATGGAGAAAGCAAAGATTTAAGTCTGCATGGCAACTTCACCCTTATTTACTATGACTTGTCTGACAGTATCTTATGATTGATCTTCACATTTCTCTATCAACATTGTTTATCTTTAGCTGAAGATAATATTTAATGTCTTGGGCCATTTCCGAGAGTTACTTCGTGTTTCTGCATCTCCCTCACATATATAGAAATCATGTATATTGTTAAACATCTGCTTGTTTCTCTTTTATGTTCTCCCTTTTACAGAGTGTTGTAAATTAAGGACCTAGATGGGTAAAAGGAAAAAACTTCCTCCACCACAGTTCTGTTTGTGACTTAATGGAAGCATAATGTATTTCACTATTTTAATATAGCAAATGCCTGATTAGTCTGCTGAAAAAAAAAAAGAAAAAGAAAAAAGACTTTATATAATTCCCTGTTGGTATATCTTAAATGAATTTTATGTGATAAGAAAAATGTTGAGTTTCTGAAGGCTCTTCCTATCCCTTTCAGCATGATTATCCTCTGTACTGATTTTCAAGAGTATACACACTGTGAAAGTAAACAAAAACAGGTTAATCAACTCTAGTTTCTCTGGGAGACTTTTCAATCTCATATCAATCAGTGTCATCTGTTTTTAACTCATAGATATTTTCTGCAGGTAAATACATAAATGATTTGAAAGCTTCTTTCTTTCACATTTCTTTCTTCATTTCTTTCACATTTTAAATATGTCCTTTCTAAAATGTTAGAATGTGTTTTGTTACACAAATGGGGATAAAGTTTAACAAGGCAATACTTCGAAGGCTCTATAAGACTATACTTCACCAAACAAAAGTTACTAGGCTTGAGGTTTATGAATATTGTTTTTCCAATAAAAGTTCTGGATTCTTACATTTTCCTATTTACTTTCCTATTTTATGTTAACACGGAGGGCAACAGTTTTCCTTCCTAAGAAATATGCAATTCTTTCTGACCCCTCCTTTTCAAATACTTGGTGGGTTTCTCAAATGAAAGAAACACATTTATTGATTTAGACATTTCCTGATGAGATGCATAAGAATAAAGCAATGTAAAGGAAGGCTGTTTGCAGATACTTTGTCATTTATTTCATTCAAATGCATAAATAAAAGCTTAAAAATGTATTTCTTTTCAAAAAAAAAAAAAGCCACAGTACACATACCTTCTAGATTATCATACAAATGTCCCAAAGCAGATGACTAGATGAAGATGAAAAAGATGTGGTACATATACACATGGAATATTACCTATCAATTAAAAACAACAAATTTGGCAATTTTATGACAACATGAATGTATTTATGACAGGATGTTACCCCTCCCCCCCATTGTCTCCTGTTTAAGATTGCAGGTTTCAAGGAAGGTATGCGAAAATGTGAGAATGGCCTTATTTGGAATTTCCCTTCAGGGAGATGCAGGAGGAGGAATAAATGAAATGGTTCAGGTGTGGTTCCTGGAAGGCGGAAATTCAGGGTATATAAAGGGTGTGGAAACAAAGAGAGGGATTCCAATATGGAGATCCGATAGAGAGAGATTCAATAGAGGAGAGATTGGAATTGGCCATTTTGTAGGGTAAAGATGTGAGCCATGTGGACTTGGCCAGGTGGCCAAGGCCTGGGACCTGTAGTCTTTGACTGCCCCAGGCTGGCAGCATGTGTGCTGAATGCAGTTAAGGAGCTTGCAGATTTGAACGCTGCGTTGGAGTTTGTTTTGCTGAGTTTGACTTGTGTCTGGAAGAGGCCATGCAAAAAGTTAGGCCTGGAAAAAAGGTGAATTTGGCTGAGTCCGGTACCATGAAGTTCCTTCAACGACCTGGAGGACAAGGAGAAGATGACATGGAGGAGCTGAAGCACGCCAAAGGAGCACGCCAAAGAAAGATGTCTTCAAACATGTGGAGAGGAACTTTAGTTGGCTGACATTGGTGAGATGATCAAGACTGAGAGACTGAGGATTTTTGGGCAATCTGGGAAAGGACTTTGGACAATGTTGAGAAAGGTTTTGGACAATGCTAAACTAATCTGAGTTTTACTTACATGTTTCTTTTGTAAAAACTAGGAAATCACTTTGTTAGAAATAAATTAGTCTGCACTGATAGTCTTGCTTTTGACTTAGAATTTTGGTTGAGAAGGCTGGGGATGGTGGAAAGAAACCACAGGAGTTTAAACTGTGTTTCTAAGTTTTTCTTTTCTGCAGTTTTTGGAGCTGGGAGATGAGAAGCAACTGGCTGGCTTTTGCATATTAATGGTAAAGGTAAACAGTGAAAATGCTAATGAACAGTTTGTAACCTGCTTCCTAGGGACAGAAGCAGGCATAGGTGTGTCCAGTTCAAGTTAAAAGCAATTGCTGATGAAACGGTTGGTAGCCTGCTTCCTAGAGAGAAGCAGGCCTGCATGTGTTTCAGTTAAAGTCAAAAAGTTTCTTGTCACCCCATTTCACTTAGAAGAAATTATATTAGCAGAAACAAGTCAGGAAGAAAAAAGACAGAAACCAAATGGTTTCACTAATATATGGGACTTAGGAAAAATAAAAAGTCATGAAGAAAAGTTAAAACAAGCTAAAAAACAAACTGAAATACACAACTGGGGTGGGGAGAAAGGTGGGAATTGTCTGGGAGGCAAGGAAGTGGGCGAATCCTGAGAATTACAAAGATGTGAAATTAATATATAAATAAATTATTTAATGTTTTATATATATACATCTTTATCTAGAACATGTTGAACATTATAGAATGTGAAGAATATGTCTCATCAAGATGTTTAGAACAGGCCTTGTTGACAAGATTTGTCACATTAGTATATGGATTATTTTTAACTGAGGAAAACTAAGGCTCTGGACTCACTTTAACATAAACTTCTCCCTTAATTCCTAGAAAACTGAAAAAATTGAGGTCTTATATAGAATTAGTGCTATTTCTAAAAATAATCTTTTCACTGGCAAAATGTATCTATAGGGCTATTTAAAATAAACATCTAATTATAGAATATCTGCTTTTTATTGTGTAAACCATACTTTCTTTATCTATCTCTTCTTAAGGTTCCAGGCACCTATACAGTTTCTCAGCTCAGGATATGGATTATTTTTACCTCACTGCCTGAAATCTACCTGTCTATGTATAAATGTATGTACCAGATTAAATTTACTTTATTCTACTAAATAGATTGATGTTAATTTTATTATACCACAAACCTAAGAAGTGTCCAGAAGTATAGTAGAAATTTGCCCCTTTTCTTCTACAGGAATATATGATAAATCAAATTATCTCTACTTGCCAAAACACATTTGTTCAATTACATATACAAGAGAACCAATGAATGCATTTTCTAGAATGTCTTTTAACTAAATTTCTAGAATCCACTTGGTAGTTATTACCTAAGATTTGCTTTCAAACCAATGTCAAGTGAGGAGCATAGCAGCACAAGAACATTAATTTTACTTTTGAGATTCTAACACAGAGGGAATTACTCTATGATTAACAGTTCTGAGGGTTTATTCCCAATCCTCATGTTGTAGTTAAGATGCATATATAAAGTCAATGACTGTTTTCAGTCAGTTGTGATTGAAAAGGCTTCTTAATTATACTGGAAGTGACCATCTTATGCATCTCACCAGTTACCATTTTTGTATAACTTGGCTGTACTACAGTAGGTCCACATAGACTTTCAATACTTTACACAGTGTTATGAGCATTTCATTTTTAACAGTGACTCCTTTCTAAATTAATATCTTAAATGATTTCTGTTACCTATAACTGAATATAAAAAGCTGCAATGATCCATAAAAGTTATTGCTTATTGAAGTGATATGTTATCATTGTGAAGTTGTATAAATGTGATAAAGCATAGAAACTAGACTCAAAATAAAGTATTCTGCTAAAACTTCTTTTCAATTAATAAATTCCCTGGGTGAATATTGAATACAAAGTACATTCTAGAAATCATATTCAAAATCTCTCACTTTGAAACAGATCTAATGTTAATGTGATTTAAAATCAAAAATAAATTTTCAATAGTCAAAGCAATGTAGACTTAGAACACCTAACAATCCTAGTCAAAAGCTAGTGTGGTGGAAGACTATGGAGTCATTGGTCTGGGTATAGTAGAATAACTTATACTCTGAAGAAGTATAATACCTGTCATTCATAAAGTGTTATAAGTAAATATTGCTTCAGTAAAAGAAAAAAATGAAAAAGTAAAATTTTTTATCTAAGCAAATAAATAAAGAATATTTTTTATTATTTTTTCACAATAGACTTTTCAACAATATCCAGAGCAAACTTTACCTAATACATTACCTTGTCTTGTAGTCCTAAAATCAACTGAGTCCCTCTGGACTTCAAAAGAATTTATCACCATTACAACAAAGAATGAAAATTTTCCATACCTAAGTCATCTTCAGAAATAACTTTTTTCTAACAGAAAAGCCTATTTTATAATAAGGCAAACTTCTAGAGCATCTGGTTATGTCATGAGTCACTTTCTTAGAGTGAAATAAAACATCACATTTCTTTTTGATGCCGCAAATAAATTTCCTCATTCTGTCTCATTTACTTTAGAATTTACAGTCATATGCATTCTCCATTCCTTTATAATTAAATTGTTCTTTTTTTCTTACTAATCAGATTGATGTTCTTTGTTCAAGTAAACTATGAGTTCAGGAGGACGAAGAAATTTTCCCTCTGCTCCTAGAGTTTATACCCATAAATTTAGTCAGCATCCTTTGGGGAAAAAGTTTAACAGTTATAAGGGAGAGGAGTCAGTACACCCACAAGAATACCTATAATTTCAAAAGGAAAGAAATAGATGGCTATTTGCTATCTGTTATGTTTGCCTAAGCATAGTGATTTAAACCTTGTGAGGATGAATTATCTATTATAAATTTCAGAGCACAGTGATTACAAGATATTAGACACTAGTGAAATCTTTTTAAAAGCTATTGGTGTTTGATATTGCTTTTGTGATTTGATATAATCAATTAACCTCATAGTCTACTAAAGCTAGCATAGGCTTGGGCAGGGGGCAACATATCTAGCCAATTATATCAGTGCTTACTTAGAAGAGAAAAGCTTTATATATTTAGTAAGTCTCTCTTCAGGTTTTAAACTTTCACTGCATGTTTATACCCAGAGACTAAGCCATTTGTAAATCAAGATATGAAAAATGAACCCTTACTTCTTTAAGACAATGATTTCAAATTTTAAAATTCAGGTTATCTCTTAAAATTATTTCCAATCTCATAATGTTAGTCCACCATTTATCACCATATGACACACCTGAGTCTGAAATATTAATGAAATTCAGATGCTTTATGAGCAATGCAAGTATTTATTGGAAGATATCAAGTCAAAAATAACTAAGGAACTATTACATATTGAGATTATGTAGAAAGTGTGACAATTGTAAAGGAAATACTATTTTGGAATCAGCATTTTCTGGTATGGTAACACATCTCTTTGTATCAATTTCTACCATGTATATCATCTCCATCATCAAATATAAAGTCCTCTGAGGCATGACAGCCTCTGATAAAGTCAGGAAATTTGTGCTGGAATAACAAAATTGCATTGATAAATAAGCTTTCCATTTTAGTGACTTCTCAATTTTACAGTTATTTTTATATCTGTTTCTGACAGTAAACTTAGTGTTGCATAATTAAAAGGATTAAACTGTATTGGTTGATATGGCCTTGAAAGACATACAATTAGAACTTTATGGTGTTTCTGAGCAAGGAAAATGTGATGTAGCGGCATATTTTCAATGTGTATGGTTCTCAAACATTTGAAGAAAAATGATCTGGGTGATCAAGGCACATAGACTAGAATAATTATTACACAGGTGAATATTAAAATAAGCTTTCCTTCTCTTTCAAACCAAGTGTCTTTTCCACTTTCCCCTTTTAGATTAATGTTTCGTTTGTCTTCCATTCCTCTCATTTGATGTAGGAAGAAATTAGATATTTGACTAAAATATATAATGAATTTTATTATACAATTTTGTTTTTCTAATGTAATATGCATTAAAATAGATCAAGAAATACCACACTAAACATGGAAGACATGAAAAAATAATGTTTAGATTATAAAAGTTAAATGTACAGCAGGATTCCTCTATTTTGTGGTTATACTCAAAATTCAATTGGATGATCAAAATTCAGTTAGAGGATAAAGATCATGCTGATTTAGATAGTGATGATGTAGGAGAAAGGAGGAAAATCAGGAAAAATAATAATAGATACTGACTAAATGCCAATTTAATTCTGGCAACATTAGCTGTGTTTTGAAAATTTTGTACTATTGTTAAAAGTCTTATGAAGAAAAATAATTTCTTAATGATCCAGATTATCTTGTGAAATTTTTAAGAGGAATTTTATTGATGAAACATGATAAAACACATTTATCAAGTTATAATAAGAAAGCATAGGGCAAACTTTACTTTTCTGGACATTCACATATTCTGTATTGTTATTCAATGTTTACTATGGTCCAGGTGTTTTATGCAGCACTCAAGATGCAGTGGGTAACAAAACAAATGAAAATCATCATCATATTTCAGAATTAGGTAGCAGAAAGTAATTAAACAAAAAGGCTTTACAAGGACCAGGCTGAATAATAGTTGGTTCTGAATGCGGGGAAGGGGAAAATCAAGATGAATCTGTAGAATCTTATATATATACCATATATATATTATTTAATATATATTATTTTATATATATATTATTTAATATATATTATTTAATATATATAAGATATATATTATTTAAATATATATTACTTAATATATATATAAGATAGATATATGCTGTATGTAAGATACATATATATGATATATATATGTATCTTATATAATATATAAGATATATAATTATATATCTTATATATATCTTATATATATAAACTTATATCTTATATAAACTTATATATATACACACACACGTGTGTGTGCATGTGTGTATGCAATCAATAAAAATAAACTAAAAAAAAAAAGAATCACAAATCCAAGTGTAGATTTTATCACTTTCAGCATCTGAAGGTTGATTTCCCTCCTTTTCAATTGAAATTGACTCCCCTGCCCTCAAATTTGGCTTGAGTGGATACTAGAGAAGGAAAATTAATTATGCTGCAATGAAGAAATAAAAGAGAATCACATTCACCACATGCCTCAAGTTACCATCCTCAGTGGAAAGTCATATATTAATCTTATTTCTTTAATATGACACTATAGTGTAGTTCACCTTTATAGTTAATCTCCAAAATACATCATCCCAGCCTAATGATAAGAAAACACCAAAAGCCAGGCATTACCTGGGAGGCTGAGACTAGAGATAACTTGAGTCTGCAGGTTGAAGACAACTGTGGACAACATAGTTAAATCTAGTCTCATATATATATATATATATATATATATATACATAAATATGCACATATATACATATATAAGTATGTAAATACATATACATACATGCATATATATGCATACATATCCATATGTAAGTATAAACATACACATATACATATATATAGAAAGAAAGAAAAAGAAAATGCACACAAAAAAGAACCCAAAGTAAAAATCATTGTAAAAAATTGTTCAGAAAATATTTTCCAAAGGTTCAAAGATATGAAAATAAAGAAAATTGAGAAATTATTAGAGATAGAAAGTACTAAGGAGACACACTGTCTAAAAATGCCGTGGCATCCTGGATTGGATTTTAGGACAAAAAGAAAGAAAAAGTTCAAATAAACTTGATAAAACTTGGCAATCTGAGTAAAGTTTTTAGTTTAGTTAAAGGTATTGCACCAAAATTAACTTTTTAGTTTCGACAAATGATCTCTCATTATGAATGAAGTGAGGTAAAGTCTCTACTGTCCTTGCAAATTGTCAGTCTAAATTTATCCCCACCTCCTCAAAATACTTATTTTAAAGGGATCTATATCTCTCAAATGATGCTAACTACAGGGTAGTTAAATAAAACTGGAGTGTTTGGTCACAAAAGCCTTCAGTAGGAAGACGGTAACTCATGTGACATGGAAGACAGAAATAAGAGGAAGAAAAATCCATGTGGATATTTGTATTCAGACAACTGCTAACCATGAAGATAGAACAATTCTAGTCCAGAGGAAAAAACATTTCTGGTGTTTTATTCATTTCTAATTGTTCATATTTAATAATTTATTATAAACTTAAAGTGATTTGCTTTTCACAACATTGTTTAAATTTTGCTTCAGTTCAGTTTTTATCTAAATGTAAAATATGTATCAACTCATCTATTCAGTGATTTTATTTTTATTTGGTAGATTGATGTTGAACTATCTATTACAGATATTTTGACACCTGATTTTTAAAATAATAATAAAATCTATGGATCACTCTCAAGTGTTTATTTCAAATCCAGTATAAAATTGTTCTTTATTTTTAAATACAAGCATGCATAGGTTTAAATATCATATTGTAAAGAAGCATTTATCTTAAAATAATGAGTCTGGAATTAATTATGTAATAATCCATCTGGCATAAACACTGATTACAAGTGCTTTTCAGCTGACTTCTGGTTGTTTTGAAGCTTTATATTTTTACTCAACTGCCCTTTTAGACATCTCTCTATTAATACATACCAGTATATTATATGTATTAAATGTAATAATATGTATGTGTATTTATATGTATTAATAGTGGTAAACAAATATAAGAATATTCATAAGTAAGTCTTGTCCAGAATTTTATTTGACTTATTTTACTTGCCAATAATTGAGTGTTATTTTTTTTGTCAAAATGAAAAATTTTAAATTACTTTCTGGTATAAATTGGTTGAAGACAAATAATTTGCAAATATTGTGTCAGTTATTCTGCAATGCTGCCTTTATGGGTAGATAATTGTATTTTGACAGAAGCTACGAAATTCATATATCAAAGTATATTTATTCTTCATTAAAATTTCTTAGGTATCATAATTCTAAATAATGAACAGAATAGTTAATTACACAACTGAAACACCAAGGACAGACGGGAGGGAGCGAGGGATGTGAACAAAAGGGAAGGAAGTACAATGATCTATTTTGGTGGAATGTGGAATGTTAGTGATGGGTGTACTACCGTGATACCCTGATATTACCTCAGTTAAGATACAAAAATAATTTTAAAAAAATAAATAATAAACATAGTAAATATATTCATTCACTCAAAAAGTTTGTCTTCTGTAAATGGTATATGAGTGGCGGGGTAACTACATATAAAAGAATGATGTTGAATATTTACCTCATTCCATATATCTGTTTCTTTCTTTAAACCTCTCTTTCACTTCTTATCTGCCCTTTACGAAGTGTCAGTGCTTATTACAGAATGAGAAGGAATCAAATAGAAGATAACTTTTAGGGTTACTACTAAGTTGAAGCATCCCTCTTTGAAGGGTTATAGTTCCACTTCAACCAGCCTTCTCAGTTTAGTTCCACTTCAACCAGCCTTCTCAGTACATCACTCCCCTCCTCTCCCTCTTTCTCCTTTGAGACTGTAAACTGTAAATGTTTTCTGCCCAGCCCAATTACCTGCTTTATTGTTGGACATTTTCTTCATCTGACCCACAACTTTTGTACAGGGCTGCTATAAAATTAAAATCTCTTCAAGTGGGATATGCTATATACTAGTGACTTGAAACTTATTTAATAGACCGGGAAGTGTTCTTGCAAATGACCTTTCCTTGTGGAAGTTGTACAACACTAAGTGATCAGATTCTTGATTTGCAAACAACTAGGAGGGCACATGATGCACACCCACACTTTGGGTTCTTTTTACAATCTGGTGAGTTAGAAAGTCACTCCCATCCTTATTAAAATCTTAAATTTGGGCTTTGATGTTATTTTTTAAAAGTCTCCCAAACAAGTTTAATTCCTCTTCCTGGTGTTTCTTTTATATTATGAAAATATAACTGTATTTCAAGTATTTAGTAAGGTTCTAGACAAGACATTTGTCATTTAGCTTCAAATTAATTGATCTAAAGAAAAAAAATGGGGAATAGTGAGTTTAAATAATAAAACAATAAAGAAAATTAAGAAAATATTTTAAGTATTGAAGAAGAGAAGAAACTTTAAGTGAAAGTACATAATAAAGACTGCAGAAGGTACATAGATGTCAACATTTTAAAGCAAATATGACCAGGATGAATTTTTTTATATTTTTGTTTCAAAAGCAGCATCATTAGTATTCAAATGGTTTCATGAAATGAGTAGCAAGGAAGCTCAACTAATTATGAGTAGAACTAATTCTGATTGCAAAAAATGTTTTTATATTAGATAATTTAGAAACAAATAAGTTGCCATGTACTGATAAGTAAAAGATACACTAAGGACTCCATGCTCTGATTTTAAAAACAAAGAGATTTTTCTAGTGGAACCTACATTTATAGACTTTATGCTTCACAGACACTTTCAAGAATTGAAGAACCTAACAAACTGGAACAAAATGACAAGTGTTTTATTTGCATATAGTTTTTTTTCTGTATATAAGAAGAAACCAATTTGACTATGTAGCTTTAAATCTAGGAAAAAATAGATAATTTAACATGAAATGAAAATTAATAAAGTGACATGCATATTATTGAGCTATATTACCCAAAAGTTATACATGTCTAAGTGAACACAACAGATACATAAAATGTAGTGGAGACTTATATTTGACAAGGTTCTATTTTTTTGAATCAATTAGTCTAAAACAGAAATATTCCTGATATATTAAATAATAGTAAACCACAATGCTACCGTTTATCTTATGATCATCTATTTTGTTAAATAATATAATGATCTCCATGGATATACTCTATATATAAAGTTTAAAACTTTTCTGTTTAAAATATTTAGGGAAAATAACCTAGTCAAATTAAATTTATAATGGTTTGTCTCTAGAAAAGTCTGTTCATAAACAATTTTGACAACCAGTTAATGCAATTAACTATAATTAATAAAATTTTATATTGTTTCTAGGAACAGTCAGTAAGGATAACGTCTTAAAAACTTAAACACATGCATACAAAGCTGTTTTGTCTGTGCTAGTGTGGATGTATGTATTGTAATGCCTGCATTTGTAAATGTGTGTATAAGTCCTGCCTGGATTGAAACAGAAAGGGATTGATGATTAATGGAAAAGAGGGTGATTACAGAAGTACAATGAAATGTGATGTTCTATAATGGAAAAGTGTCAGTTGGAATTAAATGGCATTTTTTTTTTGCCTGTGGTACACTTAAATGGGGCTATGCTCATAGGTAGATATCATGTTTTGGTTTACCATTATTTTATTCATAAAATATATTTTGATTGTAGTTTCTTTCTTATATCCTGTTTTATTTTTTCCAGCATTCATAAAAATTTATTCTTTCCTTTTGTTTTGTTTTTGTATTCTATTATTTTTTAAATTTTTCAATGTTGCAGGTATGCTTTTAACTAGCATTCAAAGTCATTATTTTTTCTCAAAATGTCAAAAGCACCAGTATGAATGTTTTATTTACTTCCTGCTACCATGCACCCCAAGATTATTTATTCCTTTATATTTTGACTTTTAGTTATTTTTTCCTCTTTATGGAAGTTCTGAGGAATTATTATTTATCCTGGTTCTAACATTTTAAAATTATGCACTTTAGTTTTTACTTTTCAATATTCACTTATTGGGTTTCAATCAATTCTGATAAATACATTTTTTATTTTTTAAATTGATCTGTTCCTCTTCTTTCTCTCTTTCTACAAAGTCTGGATTACATAATAGATGATCAGGACTGAACTTCGTTTTTCTATTTTTTTAAGACATTTTTATCACATTAGCTTTACTACATATCTCTGAATATCTGCTTTATAGAATTTTTAGGGATATTTTTATTAATAATAGTGTCATGTTGATAAATATTCAACAACCAACTTGGTGGCAACATGTATGTCTCTAGATGTATATGCATTTTCTATTGACATAAAGATTATAGTAAATAATCTATAAATAATAAAATATAAAATACTCAGTTTTTATTCCAAAGAGCAAAAATATTCTTACATAACACCTTCATTGATTTTTGCAGAATTTTTTTTATATATCAAACCAACACTTGCAATTCATAAAATATCATTTGATATAAATGCTAATTAACAAACTCTTTAAGAAGTGAAACAATAAAGACAGATGTTGGGAATCTCATTCATCAATGACATAATGATATAAGCTACACCTATTTTAAACTTGATCATTCATTTAAAATATTAAAATAATATTTCCTTAATTTTTCATGCTATGTGCAATGAAAAAACATGACAAGGATTAAGTATAATCTACATTTAAAATATTTTAGCTCTTTTAGAAAAAAAATCTAGACTTGTCTTTTCATCTTCAGAGCACCTTTTGGTAAATCATTTTATTTTTTCAATTGATAGATGTTCATCTGAAAATTACATAAATTTTCATGTCTCTTAAAAATAGGACGATCGGCAACACAGGGCCTGCAATTACACCTGGTGTCAGCAGAAATATTTGACTAGTGTCTGCTGTAAGTGGAAGCATGAGGACCATAACCTATTTTGGTCTATTTGGCCTGCTGAGTCTACAGACCATTTCTGCTTTCAACTCCAAACCTTATAGTTTACATGAACGATACACAGAAAGCAAAGAAATATGTAAGGTACTCTTATTTATAATACCATGACTAAATATTTATGAATTTTAAGTTAATTTGTTTTGAAAATGTATAATTCAAATTGTAAAAGTGAAACAAATAAGGAATAAAATAAATACACTTAAAAAAACTGCAAATTCTTTCTCATCTATTCAGTAAAATCTTCCACTTTATTCAGCATATGAATGCAATTACCCCTTGTTTATTTGTTCTCATTTACAATAATTCATTATATTATAATTTAAGCTGATATCCATGTTGTCTGTCATTTGAGGTTGATGAATTTTTCAAATCCATTTCCTCCATTTAGAGGTGCTCATAGTAAAAGTAAAAATAAATATGTGCATTTAATTCACCTTGGTTAGTAGAGATTGACCTATTGCTCCTCGGTTTGCTTTATTTCATTTTTTATCAATACTTGTTGACTAAAACTAATGTTTGATAATTAGTAAATGATCTGTTGTCAAATTTAGTGAGTACCTCTTCAACCCCTAATTCTGCAATCTCTCGATTAAAATGTATACTTATCTAATTTCTTTTTCTTTTTTTTTCAGATGCTTCACTGCCTCCTACTCTAAACAATGTTAAAAAATAACACTTTAGAAAATACCCTCGTCCCCAGTCTCCTTTACTTCTTTGGTGAACTATTTCAAATTAGTGTTAAAAGTATAATATTGAAAACTCTCAATTCTCCAACCCCATCCTCTCAGCTCTGAAATTCTTTACAACCAGAGTGTATCTGTTCAAGTGCTTTACAGCACTCTTTCATTCCCCAGCCCCCTTTCACCCAGCCAAGTGGGGTTTATCAAAAATGCTACACACCTGATTCCTTTCTCTCCACTAAATCCCATGTTCAATTCATCAGTTAGTTCTGTTTTCTGTCTCCAAACAGGTAATTCAAGTCAAAACAGCAAGCTGTTACTAAAAATCACTTACTCCCACACCCTTAATTTATTTCCTCCATATCAGCACATATGTTCCTACTATGTCACTTAGCATAATTCATAAAATTCAAAATGGTTCCTTTGAAATCCAGCTAGTTCCCCAAGCTTTTTCCTGTTTTCTTCAGTTCCTCAGACAAAACTACCTTCATTTTGACTTTTAAGCTTGCTAGAGATATTTTATTATCTGTTCTATACACAGACTTTGTTTTTTCTTATTTTCTCTCTGCAATTTTATTTTCCTCACTCATTGAATTGCTGTGATGATTTTATCTTTCACATTTACTTCTTAAAAATAATTTATAAACATAATGGCAAAAGAGTGTTTTTCCCAGTTAAAGATTCATCAAGAAAGAATATTAGCTGTTATATCTAATGATTTTACAATGATTAGGTCACTGGCTAACTCATCAATTTACATCCAATATTAATTTAATGAACAATAACACCCACTACTCTATGATAGACATCGAACATCATAGCACATTTTATATTCTAGCCATTAAAAGGATTCATACAGCTTAACAGCTATGTATGCATAATAACATTCATTAAATCACTTTTAAGTAGAAGAAAGTAATAATAGGTAAAGTCACATGCTATGTAATCTTGAAATTTAACTATCTAAAATACGTTAAACTTTGGATTAGTTCAAGTAGTTATAATTAGACACCAACCACAGTTGAAGATAAACATGTAATTATGTATATTGCATATTAAATTAAAAAATTATGTCTTAGCAAATTGACCTAATACACCTAAGTCTATTGTATTCTTATAGTAAAGGTCTGGAGAGGCAGCAACTTGTTGGTTTCCTCACTCCAAAAAAATTTCAGTGTACTTTGTACATTTGATTCTTATAATTGTCATCATTCATTAGTGATTCTAAAAATATGAAAAACTATTTTAAGGCATCCACTTAAGTCGTACACATCATGTTAGAATACAGAAATTCTTATTTGTTATCAACTTTAATAACCTTTTCAGAGTATTTACTCTTCTTAATATCTAGTCTTTGCATACTACATGAATTTTATTGATATTCATTTTATAAACACTGTCATCTTTAGAATCATTTTCTAAAACACTTTTCTCATAATATTAGTGGTCAATATAAATTAAAAGAACAATGTCTTAGAATAAATTGTGGAAACTGATTTCTGCATCTGTATTTAATTTAATCGTTTAATACTTAACTGGTTAGCTCAGGAATAACTATGCCCAAATTTAATATACCATTTACAAAGTTAAATTGTAGAAAATTTACCCTATTTTTTTTTTTTTAGATTCTTTATGGCTACCTGTGTGTTAAAACAGACATTTTGAATAGTTACTGCAAAGCTAGTATGACTCAGACCATCTAATACATTGTCTGGACCATTGTAGAAAATATTTTTTTTGTTTTTGTTATTTTTACTTTTTAATAGTATATATATATACTATATATAATAGTATATATATAATAGTATATATACACACACACACACACACATATATATATATATATATATATATATATATATATATATATATATATATATATATATATATACACATTGTGTGTGTGTATTTCACACCTTTGCATTCCCCGGGGTTCACCAACCATCTCCCCTCCCTAACTGCTCCCACTCATCCCCCCACTCTCAGTTGTGTACTTTAGTTTGGTTGTTATATTGTTCTGACTTTTTCTCCTGAGCTTTTGTTTGTTTTTCCTATGTCCCATATATTAGTGAAACCACTTGGTTTTTATCTCTTTCTTTCTAACTTGTTTCTGCTAATATGATTTCTTCTAGGTCCATCTATGTTACATAAATTTGTCAAATTTGTCATTTTTAATTTATGAGTAATACCCCATTGTGTATATATACCATATCTTTTTTATCCATTCATCTGTATTGGGACATTTGAGTTGTTTCCACGCCCTTGCAATTATAAATAGTGCTGCAATAAACATCCAAGTACAGGTATCCCTTTTTATAACTATTGAGTTTCCTTTGGGTAGATTCCCAGAAGAGCAATACTGGGTTAAATGGTAGTTCTATTTTCATTAGTTTGAGGGTCCTCCACACAGCTTTCCATCGTGGTTGGACCAGTTTACATTCCCACCAGTTGTATAGGAGTGTCCCTTTCTCTCCACATCCCCGCCAGTACTTCTTGTTGTCTGTTTTGATATAGGCCATTCTTATTGGTGTAAGGTGGTATCTCATTGTGGTTTTAATTTGCATTTCCCTGATGTCTAGTGACATTGCACATTTTTTTTCATGGCCCTGTTGGTCATTTGTATTTCCTCTTTGGGGAAATGTCATTTTAGTTCCTCTCCTCATTTTTTGATTGGGCTTCTTGGTTTATTTTTGCTTAGTTGTGCGAGTTCCTTGTGGATCTTTGTTATCAAACCCTTATCACGTGTGGAGGGCAAAATTGTTCTTCCAGTTGGTTGGGTTTCTTTTTGTTTTATCTCTTGTCTCTTTTGCTGTACAGAAGCTTTTTAGTCTGATAGAGTCCCAGCTGTTTATATTTTTCTTTTCTTTTTTCTTTCTTTCTTTTTTTTTTTTTTTTCCATTTGCAGATGTGCCCAGAAATGAATTTCTGAAGTGTAATTCACGGAGGGTATTCCCCAAGTTTACCTGTATTTATTTTATGGTTTCAGGTCATACATCCAAGTCTTTTATCCATTTTTAGTCGGTTTTTGACACAATGTGAGGGAGTTGTCTTGGTTCATTTTTTTTTTTTTTAAATGATACTTGGTGTACAACATTAGCTAAGGAACTTCACTTGTTCGTGCTTTAGTTTCTTTGGTCTTAAAAGGGGAATTGGGCTCTGTGAAGTCAAAACCCTGTGATGCCATGCTGTTTGCTAATTTAGCTGTGTCTGGTGTTAATAGATCTAGCTTGCATTAGTATTCACATCAATAATATAAATTCATTTTTCTGCTTTCCCCTTTTCTAGTTTGAACACATTAAATAAATATGTTATACTAAGAAAAGCAAATATTAACTGCAACAGGAATAAAGAATCAATATTTTCTGTCTCTACATTTCATTCTTCCCAGAAACACAAGAAGGGGTTTTCAGGTGATAACGATAAATAAAAATTGAGCACATGATTGTAGACCATACAGTTTTTTTTGTTTAATTTAGTAAAGATTTTTGGGAAATCATATTGCAATGAGGATGGCATTCAATATAGGCTGATTTTATTTTAATCGGTGAAGAAATTTATCTTCATTTATCCTATGCAATATGTTTTAGCTATTTAAATATAGAAGCTATTTTTTCACAAAACTGTTCCTAAGAAGTTAGATTTTGTGTGTACCAAATCAAGTTGATAAGTGAAAAGCAGAATAATTATAAGATTTCTACATAAACTATGGTAAATAAAGGAACCTTGACACTCATGACAATAAAACATTACAACCCCAAATTATTTACTTCTAAACTTTTTCTTTCTTAGCAATGTTAGTTTTCAACTTTAAAAGAAAAAAAAAAGCCCATAGAATTATGAGTTAATAGAGCATAATTACATGTTTTAGATTATATTATAGATATGATCCCAAAGCAATTAAGAAAATATTGTGCTGAATGGATGGTAATCCAGAATTAGCTTGATTAGCACTTATAGCTGTGATTCCACTGCCCTGGAAAGAAAAACCATATAAGGAAGTAACATCTACTTACCAACAGTGAGCCAAAAGGCAGAGCAAACATTTCTTAAAAGTAAAGCTTAAAAAAGTAGTATTGTTTCTTTAACATATAAGGGAAAATTAGTAAGTTGTTTCGGCAGCAAACTGATTGAAGGTGTCTTGATACTATTATTTTTTTTAAGTTTTAATGAATTTTTACAAGAGGGTGAAGGTAAGCACATACTCTAAAAAATAATTCTTAATAAAAACAATGCACAAAACTCAGTCAAAACATGGGGTAAAGAACTAAAAAGAAACCTCTCCAAAGAGAAAATACAAATGGCCGATAGACATATGAAAACACTAATAATCACGGAAATGCAAATCATCACTAATAATCAGGGAAATGCAAATTGAAACCACACTGATATATCATCTTACACAGGTAAGAATGGCACATTAAAAAAAAAAAAATAAAGGACAACAAGTATTGGTGTGCATGTAGAGAAAAAGAAACACTCTTACACTACAGGTGGGAGTGTAAACTTGTTCAGCCCCTATGAAGACTGTGTGGAGGATCCACAAGATACTGAAAATGTAACAACTATTTGACCCAACAATCCCACTACTGGGAATCTACCAAAAGAACACAAAACACTAATAAAAAAAAAGACACATGTACCTGGA
>PVHY01007285.1:29683-60803 GCA_004024945.1 Uropsilus gracilis
AAAAAAAAAAAAAAAAAAAAAAAAAAAAAAAAAAAAAAAAAAAAAAAAAAAAAAAAAAAAAAAAAAAAAAAAAAAAAAAAAAAAAAAAAAAAAAAAAAAAAAAAAAAAAAAAAAAAAAAAAAAAAAATGTGGTAGCTACACAATGAAATATTATTCATCAATCAAGAAGAAAAACTTATGTATTTGCATCAACATGGTTGAAGCTAGAAGGAATCATATTAGCAGAAATAAGAGAAAGGAAAAGAGAAATACGCGATGGTCTCACTTATATGAGGGATACAGGGAAAACAAACAAAATAATGTACAAGAAAAATGTAAAACTACCAACAGAATTGAAACATAGTGTAAGGGAGGGGGGAGTTAAAATTTGGGGAAGGGGACACAAGGGGTAAAGATGGTTCACGTGTGACAAGATGATGGTACAACCTCTTAGGTAGACATACATATGCATATATATAATATATAATATATGTTATGCATGTATATATGTGTGTGTGTGCAATCAATATAAAATAAAATTTAAAAAAATTCCTATGAAATATTCCTGAGTCAGAAGTTGTAGCCTCAAATATTCCAATCTTTTTACCAGGAAGACACTGATTTACTAGTGAAATGCTACCCTAATGTGCTTGATTCAGTGTTGGTTTTTGCTCTTCTCACACTATTTTATCTAGTCTCTTAGTTTATTCTTCAATGAAAAATATTTTCTCTGACAAGTTTTAAGAGATTACAGTGATTTAGTGGGGAAGAGACTAGTGTTTTGCTGCCCTTAAGAAAGGAAGATGCAGATGTGAATAACCTTATAGGTCTTTTTCCAAATCAGCTTTTTCCTCTCTCCACATCTTCCTGCAGTAGGTAAATCAGTCATGGCTACACAGATCCCAATTCTATTAACCTTTCAGCTACTGCTGAGATATGGCTGTACTAAGGTCCCTAACTTTGGCTGGCATGTCCTTTATAAGTCTTTTGTAATCTCTTGACTATTTCAGGTAGTCTGTAGTTCTGTTACCTGAAAAGATTAAAGTGTATACAAATTTTATTTCTGGAATTAATGTTGAATTTCCTCAAAAGGACAAAAAGGAGCAAAGTATACTAACATACTTTATGCTTGGTTTCTTATAATATTTTCTTGTTAAATTCTCAACATTTAAAGTTCATAGAAAGATAAATAAAATAAGTTAGAAGAAACACCACTCCCAAACCCATGGAAATCATATCAAAAAGTGGAAATCAGATCTGGAATCATATCTGGAAATAATAGCAAAAAAGTGTGCATTTAATTCTAATCTTAAATAATACACAATTGCAAATATGAAACAGGAATCTGAAAATCATATTGCTTAATTCCCATTCGAACTCCACCTGTGATAAAAGGTGAATCACATTGATAATAGATGCTAACTTCTCCATGCATTAATTCTACAAATATAAATGTGAATAAGCCTTACTAAAATAGCTATTTTGATATTTGAATAAATCATTATTTGCTTTAAAATAATTAGTTTTTAAATCGTAACTGTAATTGTATTTCATTCTATATTACAAATAGCAGAAAAGATTGCTAAAATAAATATGACTTTTTAAAAAATAATGGCTAATAAAAGGGGTAGAAAGTAAATAGGTAGCAAACAAGAAATTAATAAAACAAATGAAATTTTAGACTATAAGAACAATTAATATTTACCACAATGGAAGAGGGGCAGATAAATCAGGTAAAAGGCCATAATTGTTTGATAAAGGATAAAGTATACTTTTACTAGTGAAATTCATATAATATACATGTATGTTTATTTTTAATAATGTACAACTGAAGCATATAGTGCAATGTAACCTCAATAAACAAACAGAAAATATTTTTATTATTTTTAAGTAAATAGGACCAAATAATAAAACTTTTGAGAAAATTTAAGTAAATAATATTTCATAAAATTGTATGAAATTTTCAATCCAGGATAATAAAATGCATTATCAAATGAATTAGAGAGTTCTGAAATATACTGTTATGGAATATTTGCATATTCTGTCATTCAGGTTTTGATTGAGTTAATTACAATGGAGAAAGTTGAATGGATTCATGACAAGAGGAAAAGCTGATTTTGTGGGCCAGAATAGTATAATTTTTGCAAATATTTTATATAAACATTATGTGACCTTTCTTTTGTGTATTTATCCTGTTTGTTCAGTGTTATCTTCCCACTGCATTTGTTTTATTAGTACTCTTATTAAAGACAAAACAAAAATACCCTTTACCTGTACATATTTATGCTATTATTTTCTCTTTGCTTTAAACATGAAACTCTAAGATCAATATCAAAATTTTATTTTAATTTCTGTATAATCTTTTCAATCTCACAATTTATTACTTTGTTGTCTACTCCAGGGGTCTCCCACCACTTCGTCACCAGTGAACCATCATCTTAATTGTTTTTGCCCATCCTTTTATATGTTTGCTTTATATCCCCCATATAGGTGAGATCATTCAATATTTCTCTTTATCATTCTGGTTTATTTCTGCTAACATGATTCCTTATAGTCCATCCATATTATATTATCACAAATGTATAAAATTTGTGTTTTTTGATTGATGAATAATATTCTATTGTGTACATATAACACAACTTTCTGATCCATTTGTTTGTTTTGGGACATTTGGATTGTTTCCATATCCTGGCTATAGTAAATAGAGCTGCAATAAATTCCAAGTACAGGTGTCCTTTTGAACTAGTATTTTTGTATCCTTTGGGAAGTTTCCCAGAAATGGGATTGCAGTATCAAATAGCATCAAATGACACAAGACTCTCCGTAGTTTGAGGGTATTCTACACAACTTTACATGTAGTTGGACCACTTTACATTCCCATCTGCAAGTTTTAATTTTTTTTTTAACTCTAACCGTTTCTTTTTTGCTGGCACTTTATTTTTCTTTTGCCTGTTTATGAGATTTGACTAGATAACAGCTCATCTTGATAATTTATATTTTAATGTCACTATTTGTCATTGCTCAAGTCTGTTTTTCCTCTTATGAATGACTTTTTTTTCATTGTATCAAAATTTTCCCTTCTTCTGAAGCACTAAGTATAGTAGCCACTACTAAGTTTTATATGTAGTATTCTACATTTTGTTTGACATATTATTTCTCTTTTGCATTATATAGCTTCCTATCATCTCATTTGTCACACTTATGAGAAAATACTGGAGTATATCTGATTCATTATGAGATCAGTATAGTTCATATAGAGAAGATGATTCTTTTTTGTTCTTAAGAAGATGAAGATGTAAATGATTATAAAGCATTTATCTAAATCAACTTTATTTTCTTCTCTCTCATAGGATTGTTAGCTACCACCAGAAACCAGGAAGAGACAGGGAAGGGTTCTTCTTTGAAAACTTTAGTGGGAACATGGCCCTCACAATACCTTGACTTTGTACTTACAGCCTCTAGAATGATGAGATGATAAATTTCTGTTGTTTTAGGTTTACCAATTATAGTACTACATTATAGCAGACATAGAAAACTAAAACACTTGTGCTTTTCACTTATCAAACTCAAAATAGTTCTGAGCAAACGTAGTATTTTAAGCATTCCAATAAATTGTCCACTTGTTCTGACTATATCTGCGGTTACATCTGTACTTCTTTATGGTTCTATCAGTTTTGGGTGTATATGTGTCAAAGTACAAATGGATAGAAGCATACTTAAGATTAATTTCTTCTTACTGAATGATCTATTACTTTTAAGAGATCATCTTCACCCTTATAATGTTCTTTTCTCTAAAATCAGTTAACAATTTTAGTTTTCATTCAGTTAAATATATGGTCTTTTTTTTTCCTTATTTTAATCTACAGTTGTCTGTATAGTGAGTATTGTTTAGACAACCTGTAGTGGTGTTTTTCTTTTTTTTTTTTTTTCAATTGATAAATTACATTGGTTTACATTGCATATGATTTAGAAATATTGCTGTCTTGGTCTTCTATTCCATTTGATAATTTTCATCATTACCAAATGATGAAATGGTCTTTAGACCATTTAAACTACTATAGTTACTTTAAATAAATCATCTTGCTATTTTCTTTCTGTATATCTCATCTGTTTTGTGTGCTTTTCCTTATTTGCCAAATTCAAACAAAAAAAAAAAACAAAATGTTTTTTTTTCTTGTTATGAGGATATTAAAAAAAAATTAAGAGGAGACCCAGTATATTCCTTAAAGCCTAAAATATTTACTCTCTGTCCCTATATAAACAATTCACAATACATTGTTATGATGCCCAGTTTAAGCAAAAACTTGACTTTAAATTTTTTAAATATATATATATGTTATGGGTATATACATATATATCTATATATCTATATATATAGATATCTATATATATATATCTATATATATATATAGATATCTATATATATAGATATATATATATAGATATATATATATATATCTATATATATAGATATCTATATATATAGATATATATACCCATATAGACACTAGTTTAGCTTTTCTTTATTCCTTTAGGGAGAGAGAGATCTCTAGTTAATATTATTTTCTTTCCATTGGAAAAACTTTATTTTTCTTGCAGTATGAGAGCTGGTGATGGATTCTTTCAATTCTTTTTGTTTTTCCTATTTCTTAAATAGCTTGTATCTCCCCTTTGCTTTGAAAGATATTTTCCCTGGGCATAGAATGTGGACTGACATTTTTTAAAACTTATTTATTCACTTTAAAGATGTCACATGCTGTCATCTGACTTACACTATCTTAAAGGAAAAATTGTGATTTTTATATTATTCAAATGTACACAATCTGTCTTTCCTCCCTCCCCCACCATAGTAACTTTATTATTTTTTACATAAATTTTAAGCATATTGATAGTAATTTGGAGTTTTCTTATTTCTTGTGTTTAATGTATATGATTAGGTTCTTTAATGGTGTATTTGGAATTATCTTATATTTTGATGAATTTTGGCCACTATTTCTACTACTACTTGGTCTATTTGCAATCCTCTTAGAGGAAATTCCACTGTGCCTGTATTAGGCTGCTACTAAACTTGTTCATATCTCAGCTATACACTATATTTTTTAATTTTTGCTTGAATGTTTTAGAGCTTTTTATTGCTTTTATTTAAAATGATTTTATTATCTTATATTTGTGTTTACTAATCTTTTCTGATGCAAAACTAATCAATTAATTCTATGTAGTATAGTTTATTCTTAGTCATTATGTTTTTTTCAAAAGTTAGGTTGATCGCACATGCACACTCACGCACACACAGAGCCATATATCTGTTTTAAGTTAGGTGCTCAATATTCTCTCTAACTTTGTGAACCTATGGGGGCAGTTATATCGGTTCTTAATGTTTACTTATGTTAATTGTATCATGTGTGTTATTTGCATTTTTGCTAATTGATTTTTACTCTTTTATTAGTCTATATTTTTTCTGTTTCTTTTCATGTCTGTTCAGTTTTGATTGGAAGAAATGTACTGTGAATTTTACCTTTTTTGGATGTTGGGTATTTTTATTTGGTAAAAAAAAAAATTCAGCTTCTTTTGAAATGAATTTCAGTTACTTAAACTATTTTAATCCTTTTGAAACTTTTTCCCTTTGTTGGAACAAGAGCAGAATTTATTCTATATTTAATTTTCCTCCATTATCAGAGCAAGAGCCTTCTGAGTAAGATACTTGATGCTCTGGAAATTATAAGGATTTAGTCTCCAGTGAAAACAGGAAATACTCTTATCTTGTGGGAGCTTTAACTATTCTTACCATAATCCTTTTGTGACTTTCACCCAATCTAGTTTTTTCATATCCATAGGGTGGTCAGTACTCAATGATTACTCCTTATAGCATCCTCTGAGATTGCTCAATCTCTCTTCTTTGATACTTGGGTCTGGAAATTGGAACTTTGTTGACCTCTCCAAACTCCCAGTTACATCTTGTCTCATTAGGGATACTCTCAGACTAATGTTGGGTTTCTCTTCTTTGGGGCACAGAATAAAAATACAAAGCTCAAGCAATTGTGGAAAAGTTAGCAATAAAACCACGTTCTTTGTTTCCCACTCAGAAGGTACTTTGTCTTTAAAAGGTAACCATCAAAGAAGTTAGCCATTGGGTTGTACCCCAAAAGAAGACAGCTCCTTATCAGGGATACAGTGATTAGATACGGAATGAAGCACTATGGGAAGGGGCAAGATGCAAAAAATAAGAAGGGCCTATGCTTTGGTTAGTCCAAGGAAGTTCCAGGTGATTAAAGCCTCAAGAGTTACAGTGTTATCTTCTCTTGCCAGACTGTTTGGGCTGAACAGCAGTTAACTGCCAAAAGAAGCTTGCTTATCTTGAACAAGACATAAAGAATTCTGTTAAAGTAGTAATACCACTACTTCTCAAGTTTCTCAAGTTTCCTGAGACTGCAACTAAAGAACAAATCATGTCCTGGAGGGGTTGGGGGGAGGGGGTGGACTGTGAGAGAAGAAACATAAGGGTATTTATATTTAATTCTACTTAAACTATATAAAAAATGGGGACCAGGGAGATTTATTTATTTGTTTCCCATATCCAAGGTATCACTGTCATTCTTACCTGATTCCAAAGTCTTGAGAACTGCTTTTTTTCCCCCTTTTCTTGTGTTTTTCGTTTGTTTTTGGCCAGTGTTAAGCCAGTGTTAACTGGCCCATCTTTGCTGGGCACCAATATTAGCAATCTTATTCGACCTTTACTGACACTTTGGTGGTGGAAATAGTTGGACAATGTACATTTGGGAATTGTGAGACCGTATTCCTAAATCACTTACAATGTTGAAAATAATTTTATCTCATTTAATTTGTAATTAGTTTTTAGTTATATAATTTTTTTATTTACTAAGAAGCAAAACTCAATATAACTGCCATAAGTGGCTTAAAAACAAATTATAATCTTTTTCAAAAAAAAATTTGATATCAGGATTATCTATAAAATCAGTTTTAAATATCTTACAACTAAAGCTTCTTTAGTCAAATATGGATGCATTTTTGTTTACATTATATACTGCTGATATAAATGCTGCAAAAGAAGTCTAATTATATTTTAAAATGTATGTCTTTTTTCCTTGACATTCTTTTAGATACTTTATAAAAAACTTTATCAATGTTACTTATGCTTTGAAATTTGCTTTCTTTAATTTAAAATGGTAGAGTTTAAGCCTGCTAAAAAATATTTTCAGCATTTCCTTTTCTATCTAAGTTTCTCTTCAAATCTATACCTACCCAGTAACATACCTGAAAAATCCCCTCACCCCAATATGGTGAAATAACTATAATGAATTTTTAATACTAACCTCTAACAGCAACTCACATTTGTTATGTTAAAATCCAATATTATTTCAATTTTTCTAATACTTGCTCCAAGCTGTAATCATATCCTATGATTGCAGTTCTAAATCCTAAGAAATAGAGGCTAAAATACATTAGGATCCCAGAACAGCTGACTTCATGGAAGATTTTATTACAAATATCAGAAAACCTAAACTTCCCTCCATACTCTCACTCATACTCATAACACAATTTTAATTGTTTTTAAATAATTAAAATTTAATTTAAAAAAGTGTCTTTTGTTTCAATAAATTTTGAGCAGTATGAAGTAAATCACTGAACCATGTAGTCTCCTTTGTGTTCATGCATTCATTCCATGTATACGTGTTGATAAGGACTTTGGGAGGAATGTATTAGAGGTTGGATAGCGAAGAATGTGTTGAATAGACAATGTTTGAATTCACAGGACTTTTTTCAATGCACAAAAAAGATTAACATGGGTTTATACCAGTATGTCATTGGAAATTATATCAAGGAACCTCAGCTTCTTTGGTGGAGCTAGTGGATATCTCTTTGAGAAAGTGAAATTTTAATTCACAATAGAAAAAAGCTATTTTTCTGATTATATAGAAAAGTTAATAAATTTTGAAAAATACTTAATATACATGGCATTTTGTTAATGCACCATAGATATTTTGATGACAAGGTTTACCTAAAGTCAGGTCACTTTATTACATTTCATTAGATGATGAGAGAATTAGCTAACAGACTCAGACAGTTGGAGCTAATTCCTACACTGAATATAAATATGTAAAAAAAATGCAAGAATTATGTTTAATTTTAGAAAACCAAATGGAAAAAAATGGGGTTATACTTATTTATTTATTTACTTACGTTTTTTAAGTACAACTTCTTCATTGTCCAATTGCCATCATCTTAACTCAGCACCTCCTCATTTCTTCTGTAGAATTGTGATCATTTATAAACTATTCTTCCTGGCTCTAATCCTCACTAATTCCAATTTGTTCTGCACTTCATTGAAGTGTAATATTTTTCTAAATTGCAAAGCAAAAACTTATATCTTACCCATGCCAAATAACTTTTAATGAGTCTTTGTTATCTGCAGAATAAAAGCCAAACTTCCTAAGAGGATACAAAAGATTGATAAAAATCTGGATCACAAAATGAATGGCTGAAAAAAATAAACTAACAATTCATTATTATAGCCTCAAATGTTGGAAAGGTGACCAAACCATTCATTGTAGGTGCTCCAAATTACATACTTCTAATTGATGGATATTTAAAGATAAAGACTTGTTCTTACATGATTTTAATAGATTGCTTTAGTGAATGGCAACAACAAGAATTACCTTTTTTACAGTAATAACAAGTGAAATATACTTGCATTGATCCACACACAAGCATATAGCTTGCACATTATCACCATTTGTTAAATAAAAACATTTCAATGAATTTTTGAACACACAGGTAGACAGATGGTGAATAAATGTGAAAAGCAGTTTGCATAGCCCCAACTGCTGATAAATAGGGGCAATACTTTGACACTTTGAAATGTATGTGCAACAGTTAAATATCATATAGAGTATACCAGTTATTGTTTCAGATGGGGGGAGGGAGCGGGAATGGGGAGAAAGACTAAAATGTGAAAGAGAATAAAATCTAGGTAACTTATTAATATGGCCACATTTTACAAAAATGTCTCTCTCCAATAATACATTTTTGGTTTTTCCTTTGGAGATTGAAGTTTTAATTGATTTAATATAATTACACTCCTTGAGAGCAATAGTATATTTACCACTTAACATAGTAACAAGGTCAGTTTTTCTTCATATAAACTATCAATTATCATCTATTGTCACCATCAGACATTTCAGGCAATTGTACCAAACCAAGGTGGATGCTAGTGCAATTATTGAGTGAGGTTATTTCAGTATGATGCAAGGAGCTTAAGAATAGCCAGGTCAAAGGTGCAGAGGCTCAAAGAATAGAAGATTTCACTCAAAGTTAATTGAGAAAGATTAAGAAAACTGTCTTGACCTAAGAATAGTTCTGCCTAAAATATTAATTAGTATACACACACCATACTTAGTATCATACCACCAGTCCTCTTACACAGCTAGCTAAATTTATCAGGATTCCTACAACCTCATATAAAATAGCACTTTTCTCACACGGCAACATCTTTTAGTTCTTAACATATTTAACTTGCTTTTATTTTTTAAATTAGCATTGTAGTGTTTATCATGTTATATACACACTATATAACATGATTTGTATGCAGGGATTTTATTTTACATATAGCTGAATGTCCAATAATAAAAACAACATCTAGAGTATAGATAGTAAGTGTTCACTAAATAGTTGTTGACTGAATTAATTAAAAGACAATGCTTCCAGAGCATCCACTCTACATTTTCCCTAAATCTCATCAATTTTAGAGCAAGAGAAATATACTAAGCCCAATTTGGGCATTAATAAATTAAATTAAAAGGCCTAAATAAAGGTAGAACTGAACAAACATTTAAAGTTATTTGGAGCCTAATCTTTATTTATTTGTGGTTCCTTA
Organism: Uropsilus gracilis; assembly: GCA_004024945.1. NCBI lineage: Eukaryota > Metazoa > Chordata > Mammalia > Eulipotyphla > Talpidae > Uropsilus > Uropsilus gracilis. Next base: position 39,555 of record PVHY01007285.1, read on the forward strand.
CAAATCGTAGATAAATGGAGTTCAAATCTTATCAAAATCTGTGTTTATATTTTTTGAGGAAAGAGCTGGCATCATCCAAGAGAAGCTCATCAGAATCCTTTTCCTCTTTGGAATGAATACAAAATGCTTTACAAGATCTTCTCTTCTATAGTTAAATACATCTATGCCTGATGTATCTACTGAATCACGAGTAAGACCTTTCTCCATTTTATAACATATGTAATTACTAAATTTATGAGTCCACAAGCACAATTATATGACAGAAATTTTTCTGCACGATTGATTTCTTTTCCTCCCAATAGCTCAATAAGCTAGAAATAAATGTGCTAAAGACAAGTCCAATGATAAACCTTTCTGTGGTAACATTGTCACTATGCTGTCATTGCTAAAAACAAAGGAAACACAGAACCTGCTAGTAAGAAATTCATCTTTATTAGTTACTATGCCAGTTTAATCACTTTCAGTATAAATAGTACACAATTTAAAAATTACATAATTTCAAACTTTTTTTTTTTTTAAACATAGAACAACTGTCTTTAAAATTGTAAAATCCAAGAAACAAGCTATCTGGTATATTTTACAATCCAGTTGCCAAAGTATAAGGTTTTAATATTACAAGATTTGAAACACACTAGAGTACCTTGTTTTGTGTTTAGAAATCAATTGACCACTAACCATTCATTATACAGTTGGCCAATAACTATCATTTGACAGTACTAATGTGTGTGTATATGTATGTATGTATGATGGAAACCTTGAAAACATACCAAGTATGATTCCTTTAAATAAGCTGTATGGTTATATTGGTTGAGTCAATCAATAAAATCACTATCAAACCAAAAGTAAAACTTTTAAATTAACATTACATTATTTGAACATCACAATAGTTGCTGAATAAAATCCAGGCACTGCATTTGCCTTCTTTTTAAATATATGATAATTTGGATTATCCTCATCAGGTATTATTACTGTAGTCCACCCCATTAATAATTTACACATAGTCCAACACCATAGTTCCTTGTTCTTCCTTTCCTCTTTTTTCTTCCCCTCCTTCACCCCATCTCCCCAGTGAATGCTAAATCCTTATGAGCATCTCCTTTATTTAGAAAGTGAAAATCATTTTCATCTTACATATCCTTGTCAGTTGCAAAATATATTCTAATTGTCAAATATATTTAAATATCTGTATATATTAATGTCCTATCTAGCATATAAATAAACACTTTCAATGACTGGATTAATGAGGAAGGACTGTGAGCAGTTCAAAGAGTTAAATTCCATTACATTTAAGTGTTAATCAAAGAGTCATTTTCATTAGTTACAGGTCATAACATATGGCGAGTTCCCAAATAATTCATTCCTCTCTTTAAAATAATCAAGTATGCATATTAACTCAATGTGATGAAATATGTCATATCTATGGACAATTTTACCATTTCCTTTTCAGTCTCACTCAAATCTCCCACCCCTGCCCTTTGGGCAAGCACAAAAACACACTCTGTACAACTACCCATGGCATGTGATTAAAAGGACTTCTAACTGCTGGCAAAAGCTGTATACTAAATATTGTACCTATCAAACTTTTACATGTTTTCATTTCGAAATTTCCATTTAAATGCAAATTCTGCCATTTAAATAGAGTCCTTGTGTGCTTTATTACACTATAATTACTATTTCCCATCTTCCTGGCACCAAGTACAAGAAAGGCCATAGGTCACTTTACTAGCCTGTATAAGTGCAATTGAAATCAAGAAGTCATCATCACCAGCATTTGAGAGCGACACCCATTTGTAAAGGGAGACCAGAAGGACTGATTCAAACAAAGCCCTAAAACCTGTCCTGTCCCGTGATTTGCAGAAATAGGAATGAACGGAATCTGAACCTACCTTCCTTCTAGTTCATGTAAATGAAACAATTTAGCCAAAATTTTGCACAAATAAATAGCTATCCTCATTTTGAAAGAGAAACAAGCATTCGATACACGCTAATTCCAATGTCAAGGAACCAGCAAGAAACACAAGTATAGTTAAATATTTCTATTCTTACTGGATGAAATGCTAACAATCATGTGTTAAACTGCATATAAATGTTTGAAATAATTTTTCTATTAATTTTTACTAATAACATGGGCATAAAATAGAATATAAGTAAAATGTGAACTTGAAAGTACTTAGGATTTATGAATATGAATGAAATTAATTCTAATAATTTATGATTGTACATTTACAGAGTGCCTAAAATATTCATGAATGGTAGGATTCTTAGCATTTTATTCTTAGCATTTAACAAAGAATTCAATTAAAACATTGAGGAAATCGTGAACTTATATATTTCATATATGCATGTACGTGTCTTTTTTTTTTTTTTTCCTTGTATATTTGGTGTGTCTGCATTTTTTTTTTTTTTTGAGGCAAAGAAATTGTGGGTGGTAAATAGAAAAAAAAAAGATGTACTTTACCAGGTTATATACACAATTTATTAGGTTTCTTAGGCTGACTTGCATCTCTGCTTTAAAGCCTGTGTTACAGAGTGGAAGTATGTAGATATTTGCATCAGATGGAATGTGGGTTCCAGCAAGTTTACACTGACCAAATTGTAACCCTTGAGCCAGATATTTAAACTCTCTCTGATATTGGAAACAGAGTATAAAATCACTAACAAATATCAGGCCTACATGTTACAAATACAGATATAGATGACCTAGATGTCGGCTTAGTTAATAAAGTCATTGAACACAGAACACATAACTTCCTCCAACTTGTAAAAGCCCTTGTACTTAGCCCCATATTCACTATAGACATTCATTACTATGTAACTGCAGAAGAACTAGCCATCCCTTTTCTCATGACTTCTTTATGTAAAATCTCTGTTAATAATAAGATGTTTTGTTAATTTCATTGAATTACAAATGTGTGTGTCCATCATTATTCTATTTTGACTTATTGTTCTTATTTTGACTTCATGTGCTTTTGTCTCTAAAATATATGTAAATCAGGCTCATTTTCTCAGTTGAATATTAATATCATACTTGATATAATAAAATTGTTAATCCAATTTAAAGGCTCTGATTTTGATAATGAGTGGTTATGATGAATTTTTAAAAGCATGTCAAATTTATTCCTTCTGTCAACAATTTTATTTTTGCTTGTCAATATTGCCCGTACATCCAATATCAAAGCTTATATAGTTGTTTCCAAAGTATTGTGATGATTGCTCCCGTCTATACACTTGTACTCCTCCAGACCCATGGTCCAATAACATGGCATTTTCTCTTCTCTGTCTTCTCTTCTGCTGTCTGCCCTAGGTTCAAGCAGTGAAAACTCCAAACAATACATCAAAAGGGGAAGATTTCACACCAATCTAGGTAAAACAGGATCCAGCTCAAAGTCCAGTTCTCAAGCTTTTCAGACTCCTTTAGCAAATGCAGAGAGCATATATAGCTTGGGGTCTCCCAAACTTGGGGTTCCAGTCACCCCAGGCTATTGTCCATCCACATCAGAAGCTTAGGGCCTCTCCAGAGATATTTAAATCAAATTAGATAAAACAGACTCCAACAAAAAGTTCAAGTTTCCAAGCTTCTTGAATTCCTTTAGCAAACATCATCAGTTTACATAAGTCCCAACCTCTGGCTTCCAACTGCCCTGAGTCATTGCCCAGCCATGCCAGAAGTTCACAGCCTTTGCTCTCTTCCTTCCTCACTGCTGTTCCCTGGGGCAGACCTCATGCCTGCTAGCACACTTCTTCCTTCCTCCAGCTCTGCATGCATTCCTTTCTCTCCTCTGCCCCAGATGCAATGTCTTGCTGACTTCCAGTTTCCCATCTCTTGTCCCACAATGTCCTTGCTCTGAGCACAGTTTCAACCCTGTGCATCTCCAAGAAGCAGGTGTAAACATGGCACAGTTCCAACCATGTTTTTCCCCAAGGGGGGTGGGGAGTGGGCCCTGGCCCCCTTCAATTAACATTTAACTCTCTCTCTCTTTAGCATAGGACAAAGGATCGTATCACCCAACTTCTATATTTTTATAGCTAATATGGTTTCAACTGCTAAAGCCCTTGGGGAAAATTTTAGCAAACCAGGCAAAGTGTTCAGTATTCTGATTCAAGGTACAGATTTAGATGAACGAAAGGCATCATTTCTTGATTTAAGGACAAAGGATCGTATCACCCAACTTCTATATTTTTATAGCTAATATGGTTTCAACTGCTAAAGCCCTTGGGGAAAATTTTAGCAAACCAGGCAAAGTGTTCAGTATTCTGACTCAAGGTACAGATTTAGATGAACGAAAGGCATCATTTCTTGATTTAAATACTATTCTAAATACTGTTTATAATTAGTGTGTCCTAAAAGCTTCAATTTTCCTTCCCCAACTGTTCATTAATTTTTCTCCAAGGATTATGTTCTAGAAGAATTATTACTTCCCACAATCATTTCTAGAAATTAACAGCTAGACCTAAGCACATATTTTCATGCAGAAAATAGATAAATGCTCTTTAAGCCTTATTCTGTGGATTTATCTTTCTCCTTCCATTTTCTAGACAACAATATTTGAATGCTATAAATTGTTTCAGAATGTCAGCAGAACTCAATTGCTTATGTCAAGATATTAACTGTATCAATAATTAAATCTTTCTGCCCAGTTCATTCATGGCACTAGCTACATTGTGACATCTAGTTTAAGGCAATTCATCAGGTTGCTGCTTAACTTAAACTTCAAAGCAACGAACTTGTAGAAGACTCTAATTTTACTTACCTGTATTTTATTAATGTATTACTTGCACTCAAAACTGATAGATCTTGAGCGATGTCCTCTTTATGCTAGACATTAGTTCACATTTTTGATACTTAACATGTATTTCACTTTTGATTAAATCTCTAAACTCCCAGAAATACAATCCTATTTTCACATTTTAAAAAATACTGGTGGTAGAAGTGTGAGCCAGTCATATGATTCTCTCGCCTCAGAAGTTCTTAAATTTAATTGGGTAAGAAAAAAAGATATATATATATATAATAATGTTTAATGATGTTTTCTGATATCAATCTAAGTGCATAAAGATGAGTAAAGTGAAAATGTGGTGTGACTGGAGGCAGGAATTGAATTAGAATTGGAGTATTCAAAAAGAACTTTTATGAAGTGATGGCTTTGAACAAGCCACCTGAATAAGTTGAGTTAGTACTTTCATAAATATTTGGGAGAAAGATTCTTTTAAGTACATAAAACAGAAGAAAACAACCCTAGAACAGGAGCTTTTCTTTTGTTCACAGAACAAAGATTCTGGTTCACTGATGCTAAGCAGAGGAAGAGACTAATTATAAATGAGGTCAATGGAACTTATGAAATTCAAAGAAAATACTTTAAAATTTGATCTCTGCAGTAGCAAGTGTTTTGTTTCCACAAAGATCATTTGGTCTAGTGTATGGTGATTGAACTTATCAGTGGAAGGATAAAGAGTTATAGGCTGTTCTAATTATTCTGAGAAGAAGCTGATACCTGGACAAGGGTAAAAGCAGTGCAAATTGTAGCAACAGATGGCTAAGTAACTGTGTGTGTGTGTGTGTGCCCACACACGCAAATGACAGTTTACAGAACTTTCTAGTCTTTTAGTTTTTCAGGTTGAAACCTGATCTTTGATGTCTCCCCACATACTTCTCTCTCCTCACATATTTTCCACCATCAAACCATGTTAGTTTAACCTTGAAAATATAATCAGAGTCCAGCTGTTTCATTTATTTCATTGGTATAAATGTGGTTCAGGGTCATTGTGTCTCTTGACTGGATGAATGATTCCTAACTACTAATTGCATTGCTTTAATCCACATATTATCTACTGTCTGCAGGAACCAGAAAAAATACCTTTAATCTGTAGGAATACCTACAGATAATGTAAGTTCATTTTGTAATTCTGCTTAAACCTCTGAAGTAACATTAAGCAGGGTATTTCATAGTTGTATCTTCAATATAGTTCTCACTATAGTCAGTCAGTTTACTCCTTCCCAGTGGCACTAGCTTTCCTATGTTTCTTTCTTTCTTTTTTTTTTCAAAAACACATGACACATACCTCTATGTTCAGACCTCTGTCTAGAATTCTCTTACTCAGAGAGAAGCTTCTACCTTATTCCCCTATGTTTTGTTTCATTTTATCAATATCTCTATTATAGATTCTCTAGTTTCCTATTTAAAATCATGTCCCCTGACCTCAGCTTTCTATTGAACTTTTCTTATTGTGCTACATAACACCTGTTTAATCAGTATATTCTATGTAATTTCTTATTGTATTCCAGTGCCCAAGTAGGAACAAATAACACTGCTTGAAAAATAATTTCAGTTTTGTGTCTTCTGGATATGTGGGAGGATTACACTGCCTTGGCCTTTTATGTTTGGGTGGAATCATGTGATTAATTCTGGCATGAGCTATCAGCAATCTTAGTAGATACCAGCAATCATCTTGTGTATCATTTCATTCTCAAGAATTTGCTCTCTGGTACAATGCTTTCCAATTCCTTCTCAGTCTTCCCCCAAAAACCCATAAACAACAAAGGCAACACATTAGCCTTGGCTGTAGAATAAAGGTGAAGCACAGCAGATTCTGCAACCAACTGCAGTAAAGATTCCACTTGTAATTGAAATAAACTTCTTATCTTTTGCTTAAAACTTCTCAGAGTTTGAAGCTATAATAAAGCAATGCTATCTGGGTCTATGTTCAGGAACTTTTGTGTTTTGCTAATTTTTGCACTCTTAGTGGAGAAAGTACCTTTCCCATCATAACTTAAAAAAAAAATTGTAGACAGTCATTGATTACTAATCACTGAATTCTACTTTACAATATTTTTTTCTCCTGTAGCCAAGAACAGCCCCCTATGAACAGTGCAAGTAACCATCCCAATTCTCATTCTCCTTGCAGGAAAAAAAAAAATCCACTGCAGTACATATGTGATTGTAATACTGGATCATATTTATGATTTTAAGTTTATTAATCTTGGAGAATTCTAGAAGATGCAAAGTTTTTTGCTTATGTTTTTTCCCTAGAATTGGATTTTCATTGTTATCCTGTCAATCATAGTGAATATTGATGGGAGTGAAGATGAGACAATGAATGAATATAAGGAATGTTTCTCATTTGTGCCTTGGGTCATTACTAAGAAAGAATACTTGGCTCAATGCTCTAATTCCTTTGGAGAAAAAGCAGTCTAATTGAGTGGAGGAATTCTGAGTAAGGGGATAGATAAAAGTATGTCTAGAATTGATCAAATCAAAGCTTCTAGGAGAGTAACAGTGCATACTGCTACATTGATTTGACCATTGTTATAGATAGTAATTAAAATATATGTAACTATATATTCTCTCTCTATAAAATATATAGTTATATATTTAATTATATATTAATAATTTAATTAATATATATATATATTAATTTTTAATTCTATATATAATTCATATATATAGTTCTATATAGTCTATATATTCTATATCAAACTATATATATAAACTATATATATTTCAAATGATAATTTGAATACAATTAAAATAAATGATTGTCTGCGGATCTAATGTTTCTGTGTAAATGATGCTAAGGAAACAACATTTAGAACAAGAAAAACTTGAAACAGCCAAATGTAATGAGAGCTATCCATTGTTGATATTAGAGACCACTAGGGGGAAAAATAGGGCATTACTTAATTATTTATAACACGTTATTAGTAGAAATCATCAATTTCCTTTTTTGCTCTTTTATGTTCAGAATACTGTAAAGTTGCTTTAATTTCTGACATCTCATCAGATTTGAAACAGCTGCCAAGATATGTTCTTACAAAATGATGACAGAAACTATTGCTAATAATGTCTATTGTGGGTAGCAGACAGGATGCTAAACTAGAAAATTACAGATCTCTTCCTTTTCAGTATGAGTCTTCCTTCTAAGAGCAGATGATCTCAAACATAGAACTTGAAAGGCAAGGTGAAAGGGGCATACCTTATTTTTCTAGGGAAAATTATGGATTCGAATATCTGGAAATTATGAGTGGGAACATGGATCATATTTGAACTGTAAAATTGAAATCCATCCCTTAGGTTGATTTGCTAATCAATCTAAAAAGTAAGTATCACATTCTCTTGATGGTTATTATGTGATGTTTAGGAGCATTCTAATTATGTCATATAGAAGATATATATATGTTAAACATAACATATATATATGTATATGTTATATGTATAACACACATACATAGTTTTTTTACATTGGATTGGTGTTTACCTGAGGATAGGGAGTTGGAGGACTGGTAAAATTAAAGGGTATCAATTGTAAGATGATAAATAGAAAGAAGATTTGTTTGGTAGTCATGATGTAATGTATATTAGATATCAAATTAAATCACACCTGCAGCTTAAATAATATGGACTAATATTACTTGGATAAAATTTTATTAAAGTGAAAATGTGTATACCTTCATCACACCAGCTGATAAATACTTTTACACAGAAGCAACCATCTAACTGGTACATATAAAAAAGTCATAATAGTATGATTATTATAATGTAAAGTAAATTATATGTTAAAATTGTATATTAACTGCACTCTGTAGACATTTGCACATTAAATATGAATATTTTCTAGCTGTTAGACTTCAATCTCCTTTAATTTTTATTGGCATCAGTATTTTTACTTCATCAAATAGATCAAATGATATTAATCAAAATAATATTTATGTTACTATTTCTCTTTGTTGCATTTCTTTTTAGTTTTTATAATTGAAATAATGTTGGTTTGCATTTTTGTTTGTATTGTGTATGTATAGGAACCTCCTCTTCAAAGGTTCTTATAACAATGTACTCATCGTCAAGGTACCCTAGAATCTACCACCATAACCCATTGTGTAAAATAAAACTAATTTTTCCTGAGACAGTTTAAACTACATTGACTTTTCTGGATAAAATTAATCAATTTTGAAGAATTGTCCAAATTTTCTTACTTGGAGAATGTTGTTAAAATTTTTGGAATGTATTTTTCCACAGCAATTGTGACTCATAAGCACTGTTATGTCAAACTGTCATAATCTTTTATGACAGGTATAGAAATCTTTTTTACTAAATATCATAGTTTTTTTTCAGTTTTCTATCATTTTAGGTATTATGACAGAATAGATTGCCACAAAGCAACTGGTTTCACTTCCTTCATATATTTGTGAATGTCCCAAGTATTGGATAGCTAACTAAAATTCCAAATTCAGGAAGAAAACTCAATTTTTTGATACTTAATATGTATTTCCATAGTGATTGAATTCCTAAACCCTAAGATACACAGTTCTAACTTCACATTTAAAAAGAAAAAAACATGTTTAGAAAAGTCTGTTGTTTCATGAGCAAAAGTGTTAAATAAAGGCTCTAGGAACATGTGAATTGTAACAAATTTGTAGAGGTTCTGAAATATGTAAGCAATTCTGGCCTGCTCATAATAAGACTGCTGCTAAGGACAAGTAGTGTGTCTTAAAATGGAAAAGGAAATGAATTTAGTATCTTAAATTCATCTTCCAAGATTTTACAAGACCTAACACAGGAGTTAGATGCCATGTTATGTGGGCAATAGATGAACAGATTCCCTCTGGCTGCCTAAGTCAGTGAGAAATTTTGCTTTGCCAAAAATGCAGGAGTGAGAAGCATTAAAGTACACTCATGAATCCATGCTGTGGTATGGTTTTTTCTCAAAGCAGAATTCAAAGCTCATTCTTCATATCAGTCAAGTTACTGTACTCACATTTGTTCTTTTGTCTTCACTATGAAATTAAAGAAAAGAAAGAACAAATTAATATATCGCAGACTAACTGCAGAGATTAAATGGAATATTTTTGTAAACTACTATAATGGTTGGTGCATAGAAAACTTAATAAGTGATAGAGTGTAACGATTTTATTGAAAAATCAAACCATTTGAGTACACTCCTTTTATTGAAAGAAATTGAGTACTATTTTAGCTTGTAGTGTAATTATTTTTAAAATTTTCTTTAATTTTTAGCTTATTTTAGTATAATTTAAATTAAATATTCTTAGAAAGTTTATTATTATTGAGAGACAAACATTTTTGTGTTATATTCAAAATAAATTTTGTTCTTGCTCTGAACACATTCCCTTCAACAGGGTCTTTATTTTTCATAGCTTTGTGGTAGTTGTCTTAGACACAGTCTAAATGTAATTTAGGTGCTGCATCACATTGATATTTATAGAGTATATTGCATTTTATGATCTCATAATGAAATGCAAGCATATGTAATCTCATAAATTTAATTTGGAAGAAAAGCACACAGGCACAAATATGCAGTGCAGCTTTATATAGTTCCCAAGGAAATGTATCAGGCTTGCAAACTAGCAACTGAGCGTTGGTGACAGTCAATATAATATAAACTATTAACAATCTTCTGTCACATACAAGGAAAAACAATGAACCCTAAGGGTCATGCATAATTAAGATATGTCTAAATTATTAATGATCGACCGATAATATTAAATAGTCCCATGAAGGGAAATTTACGTGATGGACTAATATCCAGCTTTGACCTCTGAAATTCCAAGGAGCTTTCATTCTGGTTCATAATGGTTTACTTTGGGACACATGTCTATGTCTATCTGCCAAAGACAGAAGTATAAGGCATCAGAAAACATTACATTATGCCTACCCGTCTTGCCTTGATAATAGAATATGTATAGCCACATCCTTAGTTACCAGCTACTGCTGTTCTCAGCAGAGTCTGTGGGTTTTGGCAGACTGATCCTGAGGCAAAGAGCTAATTTTACTCTCACACATAATTATGCTGTCCTTGAAGATGGGAACATCTCTGGTACGGGTTACAGAATTCCTTTATACCTTATTTTATGTATAGTCTAAAATAATGTGGGACTGAAGAGGAAAACCATCATTATTTCTATTTAATATGATGGAAAGAATATATCAGCAGATTATATATAATATCTCGGTTTCCTCCAAAAGTAAAGAATATTAAGAACGTAAATCTTGACCTTCTAAAACCATTCCAAATTTGTTTCCTCTGCACCACTTTGCCTTTATTCTGACTAACAGTGGGGAAGCGTGTCAGGTGATGTCAAAACCTATGTCACAAATTTTCTACTGTTATCTCTAAATTCTGCAATATATTTCCCTTTCCTCTCTCATCTATATTTTTATGAGACAATCGCAGAGAAAAACAATTTGTAAGGAATACATTTTCTAATTCAAAAAGGCTGTTAAAACTTCCAATATCTAGATGTGACAGCTGTATCTGATACAGCTCTTGTTATTTCAGATTATAATAGAGGCACTCTTTGTTGATCTGCAGTATTAGAAAAATCATAAAGTCACATAAAACCCAACTATCCATTTTGCCTTTCAATCAAATTCTGGAATTTGTAATCCATTACCTTAAGCTATTGCTCTTAATAAATTATTTTAATATTTTTGATGCTCACTTTTAGTGGCAAATTTCACTTCCCTGTGTTTAATCAGAATTATGCATCACTAGAGGTTTCATTCTTGGAACTGGGGAACACAGAAAGACATCGATACATGTATTTTGTTCTTTAGTAACTAGACTAGAAAACAGAAAAAGAAAAATGAAGGACTTCTTTATGTCATTTCTCAATCCTAGTATAAATAGTACATTCCTCTACTGCATGCTACACTCAACATAAAAAGAAATACTGCTGCTCATAGACAGAGTGATTTTTAACCAGGAAAAGCTGCGTGTATGCATGCTTGCTTGTGTGAACGAAAGAGATACTCCATCTGACAAGTGATCTGAGGCACTGAAGATCCTTCTTAATAAAGTAAGAAAGCAATCTCTCTGGGTTTTTAAATTTCATTAAATCTTTTCCTAACTTCTGATGACTCTTACACAATATCGGTATCTAATAGGAAAAGGTAAGGTGGTGCATTAGCAAATATAGCTATATATTTTGAGATACTGTGGCTGATTTTCTCATGATTCTTAAGGGAATAATATTTTATAAATTAAGAATTCATTCTATCTTTATATTGATTTGACACAGTCTAGAACTATTAACCCTTTTCTGTATCCCCTGCATACCATTTCTTAATGTTTATAGCTACTTTCAAATATACCCATAGGATGCAGTACCCACAATGCTGTTTATTTAAATAGAACCACTTAAAAATTTTACCTAAATCTGTATCCCACTGTTAATTAATAATATTTGAACTTTATGGAACAACGGCTAAGAATACAGTGATTATTCCAAGAACAAAAATGAAAACAAGACTCCACAGTTATTATGGCAAGTAATATCTGTCAATTTCTATTTTTAGAGCTTTGCATATATTAACTAATTTAATTCTTACATAATTCCTTCAAAGTAATTGCTTTTTTCATTCCCATTGGACAAATGGGGCACTAAAGCAGAGTAGCTGAATAATTTTCTCAAGTTCGTCTCATAAGCAGTACAATTATTTAAAACTCATAAAGCTTCTCACAGGTCTGTCCTTTATACTGTAGTCTAAACGATATATAAATATGTTTGAAACTTAGCAAACTTCATTTGAATTTTTTAAAAATTCTAACATTTTTAGAATCGAAAGTTTTCTAAAAATTTCTGAAAAATTTATTTTTTTAAAGAAGTACTCTTTAGGATATTACACTATCTGGTTCTATTCTACAAGAATCATTCTATTGCAGATTTTGCTGAAGAAATTTAAAATGATTTCAAAATTCATCTGGATAGACAAACAGTAGAAAAAATAAATTTTAAAGGTAAGTAAAGTGCAAGGGACTACAACACTACATTTCAAAATTTAATATAGCACCACTTTAATCAGAGTGTGTGGTAGCTGTGAAAACAGGCAAATAGATTGAGTAAATTGAGTAAAGAGGTCATAAAGAGACACACACATTGACTGTTAATTGATTTTCAACAAATATGCAAAGGAATTTAGTGTTTAAAAGATAATCTATCCAATAAATCCTTTTGAATCAACAGGATATCTTTATGGGGAAAAAAGTCCTATCTTTTGCTTCACACTATACAAAATTTAACTTGAAATTGATAATAAATGTAAATCAAAACCAAAATTCATAAAACATCCTAACCTGGGAATAGACAAAAATTCCTGACAGGATTTATTAAGTATGAACAGTTAAAGAAAAAAAAATTGAAAATAATTTGTTATATATAACTTACAAATAATACTAATGTATGTAGTATTAGAATTCATTAAAATAAAAACAAGATTGCTCTTTGGCAAGATATATTGAAAAACTGTAAGCTACAGACTAGAACAGTTTATATATAGATATATATATCATTATATAATAAAATATTTTATATATTACTACTATGTTTAAATTATATAGCAAAGTATGAAATACTTTGTAGGCAGCATGTATGAAATAATAATATATCATATTAATTGATTACTTTTCAGTATATAAAATAAACTGACTTTATTGTTGGTAATTTAAAACATATTTAAAGCAATTAACCTAAAGAATGACAAACAAACATATGTAGGTATCTCTGCACACACACAACTAAGTACTGAGAATAAAAATATCATAATTATGGGTGAAAACAGTATTGCCAGTATACAAAATAAAATATAATCACACATATTTGAAGATTACTTGAGGCCATTATTTTTAGAAAAATGTAAATTTAGTTTTATCTCTCTTAAAATGACTAAATTTAGAAAGAATTGTGATGTAAGCACAGATGGTGTTATGAAGCAACTGGAACTCACAACCATTTCTGGAGGGAATATAACATGATTCAACTGCTTCAGAAGTACTATATGGGACATGGGAAAGATAAAAAAAAAAAAATCCATGAAGAAAAGTTAAAACAAGCCAACAACCAAATTGAAGTACACACCTGGGGGAGGGATGGGACAGGGTGGGAACAGCCGGGGGGGTGAACCCCAGAGATCACAGAAATGTGAAATTCATATATAAATAAAGTATTTAAAAAATAAAAAAATAAATAAAAGCATGTTGACTTACAACTTAGCTAGTTGATTTCAAGACATTTATCTGGACAGCTGACACTATAGATTAGCATAAAGATGTCATCATGGTCTCCTCTCTCGAAAATCTGTTCTTAGTTCAGACTGAAAACAGCTCATTTCCATCAACAAATTAATGGCTAAACAACCTGTATAGCTAAAATACACAGGGAAGAATTGTGGAAACATTCACTGGGACAAGATAAAAGCACAAAAAGAGAAGCTATCAACCTTAATTAGAAGTTACTAAATTGATTTAAAAATACCATCTATTTTCATGCATTCCTTGAGTTACCCATTCCCACACCTAACCTACAGAAGGATAGCCTGAATGAAAAATAGTATCATATGATAATTACAATGTAATTATAATGCTTTCTCTTTTATTTAATCCTTCAATTCTACATTCAGATTAATTTGAAAACAAAAAAGCAATTGACATAAGCAAACTCTTTTTCATTATTGAGAGTTTAGCTGAGTCAGTCCACTATATGGCTGTTTCAGTCCACAATATGGTTAAACAGCATTTGGGAGACTTGAACAGATACTAGCCCACATCTAATGAGCACCTGTATAGGTAACAGGCTGTAGAGTCAGAGCATAAATTCCAGATATGACACCTCCAAGTCTCCTATGAAAAACATCTTTCTTGTCTCCTATATCCTTCTTTTGCTTTTTTGTACCCCTTAGATGAATTCTGCAGAGCTGGCCAAATTTTACCCTGTGTATCTTGAATCCACCATTGCAGCCTCAGTCCAGAAATCTCAAAACATTTCATGCTTTGATCCTAATAACAGTATGTGCTCAAGATCCTGTGACTCCCTTTCTCCCTACACCCTGCTTTGACCTCCCTTTGTAACCTCGCAAAGCACATCCTCCAGAATCTCTGTGTAATAAACTTCTCTATTTAGCTTCCATGGGCCTCTCTTATACATCACATACAGGCACATATATACAATTCCAGATACTCAGTGAATCAGTTTATGAAAATGAAGTGATTAAACAAAGACATGAACATCTAAGCAAGGTAAGAAAGTTCTTATCTAGATGAAAATAAAGAATATTTAAATAAAGCCAGCATATTTGCAGTTCTATATATTTAATATTTATTAAATAAATTATTGCACAATAAAACCAGACTTCTATACCTGATTGGTTAGAAATAGATATTGAATGCCAATTATTTTGAGTATATTAAATAAATATCTAGGCCTCATATTATTGTGAGAT
This sequence comes from Uropsilus gracilis, assembly GCA_004024945.1. Classification (NCBI taxonomy): domain Eukaryota; kingdom Metazoa; phylum Chordata; class Mammalia; order Eulipotyphla; family Talpidae; genus Uropsilus; species Uropsilus gracilis. The sequence continues at coordinate 54,782 of PVHY01007285.1, forward strand.
TATGTGATTTTTTCAATGATACACATATTTTGCGTACTTAATTGTATCTTAATTGGTTAATAACTTAACCATAACAATTAAGTCAAATTTAGTCAATTTTGTCATCAAATCCAGAGATAACAGGTCACAGATGTACCCAAAAAGAAAATCAAAGAGGCTATAGAGACACAGAAAGAGAAAGTAGAAAGCATTTATAGTTTCATGAAGTTCAACTTGCCTACTTTGCAAGTAAGAAAAATGGAGAGTGAAGAGAAAGAAACCAAAAAGAGAGAGTTGATAGAAATTATATAATTTCCCCACTGCTGTATAGTACTGAGAGCTATTTGGATTAAAAAAAATTTTTGTTCCTAATTCAATATTCTTTCTATGAGTTAAAATGCAAGTTACTTGGAAAATAGTCTTGTGCCATCTAGTAAAACTAGCACTTCAAATTTATTGCCATGTTTTCTCATAACATTTCAAACCCTCACTTAGAAATTTTGCATATATTTCTTTCCCTTTACTAATTCACTAGCACTTCCCTTTGAAATGATATCTTATAAATGAAATCTGGTTCATGATGGCTCTACTTCATGTTAATAAATTAAATCTTTGCTATTCTCTGATGGAATACATATGGTTCTTGATAGAAATATACATTTGGGGATTTTTTTTAATTGAGGGAATCATCTAGGAATTTTGAGGGATTCATCTAGGAATTCTCAAAGTTAATTGCTTAGATTCAGTAAATTTAATGTTGAATGTCATATATATTTCTAAAGTAATCTAAAAATCTAAATCAACAATTTGATGTCTCCCAAGTGATTATTATGTTTAATTATTTTATACACATTCATTACTGAAATCAGTAAGGTAAGGACCTAGAACTTTAAGAAATTAAAGTTAATTGATTTCAGTATTAGTTAAAGTAATTAAAGTAGAATCTTTTGTATTCTACTTCAGTGTTTACATTAACTACACAAGTTTATGTCAACTTTTATAATATATTGGGCAAATCTGAATAAAGAGAACTGTGTGGCTTGTATTTGTTAATATTTCTTATTTATCCTTGAAGGAATGGAAATACTATCTTTAATATTTGATAAAATAAAATCATTTACTTGTGAGAGTGAAGACTATGATGCCCCCTCTTTTAAGTACAGAGAAAAAGCTCTTTTCCCTTTCTAAAAGTACATAATTTATGCCTGGGAGATGTTTGAATTAATGATAAGACATTATGTAATAAAAGTCTCTGTAACCTTTGTAATAGGCTGTGCTTGTATCAACTGTTGTGTCTATTTCATGTCAGTAACAAGAAATAGAAATTTCCTATAGAGGACTTCATTATCTAAGCATTCCATCTTGTTAGACAACAGGAACTTTCATGTATCAATAAAGGAGAGAGTGAATATTTTTGGCTGCATAGTAGGAAAGAGTCAACTAATTTTGATAATACACATTATATTATAGCTAATCTTATAGTTCTCATTTGCAATTATTTGTTAAAATTTGCAACAATACAAGTCATTTAGCTATTTGTCTACATAAAATTGCAGAAATAATATTGTCCATAAAATACTATAGTAACATGTTTTTGTTTTTGTTTTTAATTTAAGCATGTTTGAATTTGCCAAAAAATTTCACTTACAAAACTGAATCAAACCCTAACAAGTTTAAGTTCATATTTGGAAAATTTAGGAATGTCATACGGTCATGATTTTAGATAGCTTGTTAATTTTCAACTAAAGGTATACTTTTGACTTATTTACTTACATATGTACTTACTTTACTTATTTACTTAGAATATTATATGTTATTGCCATAATGATTGTCCATCTGCCCAAACCTCCATGGTTTATCTTTACCATGTACATTTTTTTTATATTCATCAAAATTTCAGTTTTAGATACAAATGTTTTGCATGCCATTGTAAATAAAAGTATAGTGATATGATTTATACTTTAAACATTTTGCCCAAACATCATGAAATAATTAATATGAAATGGAATATTAACTTTGATACCATAGAAATACAGTTGTGTGTGCATGTGTGTGTTTGAAGTACTTTTTCCTCACATCATTGGTAATTCTTGAACACTATTTGATTTCTCAAGTGTGGACACTCTTGTTTTCCCACCAACAAACCACCCACCTGCAAGGGAACCAAAGCCACAGATTCATTTTCAGGAGCTACTTTCTTTTGAGCACTTACAGAAAAAAGAAACAACCAGCAAGAAAACAAATGTTTCATTCATTGTAGATTCTTTTTTCTTGTGAATAAAAGAATTGCAATTTAAAAAAAAAAAACACAGGATATTCATATTACCACAGACATTTTCTTCTAGACCTTGTATGGGCACACCTACTTCCTTCTTATTCCCACTCATTTTTTCATCTTTTGTAATTCTTAATGTCCTCTCAATTTCTATATTTTTGGCATTTTAAGAATACTAAATAAATGGAATCACATAGCATATAACCTATGGGTGGCACCCAAATTGACTTCCAAAGGAAGGACTACTCATATTGCCCAAGGAGGGTAGGTTCTCCTTGACCACTACTTGTATCTCTCTGTTGAAAAAGAAAGGAATGTTGGTTTATTGCTCCAATCATGGTTTCAACACATCATTCAGGAGGAGAAGGGTGGTTTGCTTGAATACCACTGACAGTGGGCAAAGTCATAGCTTTATATTAGATTTTCTATACTCTCCTAACTCCTTTATCCAGTTGAGGAGATTTGTCTCATTAATGATGTTTGAGATGAATGTCAAAACAATTGATACCAAGAGACCCATCTCTCTACCTGGTAGAAATGAAATTACTGTCATCTTACCCAGCGTACTGCTGGTATTTCAGTGGAGGTATTGCGGTACCTAGTCTCACAAAAATAAAGATTTTGCCTCCTAACTTTGCTTTTCTGCTGTGAGTGTGGATAAAGTGATAATGTTATCAATAGTATTTGGTTACAGTAGAGTTCTTATTGTCTGAAAATTTTATATTTGCTAGATTGCCCCTTTCTTCTTACTTTCTCTTAGAAATTAAAGGTTGTGATTTAATATTATATGATTGTCAGGTGTTGATCATTAAGAGTCATCAATATACTATGCTATGCTCACCATTAAAAATGTAAATCTATGCTTCCCTACATTACTGTTCTTATTTTTCCAAATTATCCACCCTCTATCCCCCCCTTCCATTCTAGTGATGACAGTTAATTGTTTTTATATAGTCCAAATTTGTATTATTTTGTTTAGTAGATGAGCTCTTTGTTTTCTCTACATACTACAGTATCATATAGTATTTATAATATTAGTCTGTCTGTATTATTTCACTAAGTGTAATTACATCTAGACCCAATCCACATTTTTGCACATAATAGTATTTTGTTCATCATTGCTAATAGTTAAATAGTATCCCATTGTGAGATAACACATCTTCCTTAGCCATTCATCAACCTCTGGGCAGATAGGTAGTTTCACAATCTTGGCTATAGTAAATAACATTGTAATAAACATGGTGTGTGAATACCTCTTTGATTTATTGTCTCTCAAACCCCAGTAATCTTGACTGTAGAACTGAAGTTACTTGAGGAGGAGAATGAGAGATGAGATATAAGGGGAAAGGAACCCAATGAAGTATGATGTAGGAAATATGGTCCTTTGTTGGTAGGTATGGTGGTAACATATATTTGAAGCTACATATTTACATCATATATAGTATATATGTAAACCATTACCTCAAAAAAAGTACAATAAGAGAATAATAAATGCAAATCTGAAAAATTAGTATTTTGTATTTTTCTAATAAATATCCCAAAATAAGTACGGTTCTCAAAATACAACTGGGATATTTTTACAATAGCAATTGGGCTTATTTTGTTCAATGAACAAGTGGTCAAAATGAGACAGAGACTTAGAGAGTGCTTTAACCCTGGTCTTGACTTTGTCTCTGCTCTTGGAGTACTGCCTGCTTATAAATAATACAGGATATCAACTACAGAATACAAGAGGTCATGTGAAGTGATTCTTATTGAGAAAGTCAAGGTCATCATAACCAGCAGTCCCATCCAAACCAGCAGCTCCTCAAAGACATAACAGACATTGAAATTGATGAACTGGTTCAAAACTATAGGGACTTATGCTAAGCATAGTAAGTCAAAATTCAAAACAAAAACAAATACGTGATTTCACTCATATAAAATATTTAAAGAAAAAACAAACACAACAAAGAGAGAGACAAAATAAACTGGAAACAAAACCTCAACATCTACTGCACAGAAGGGGAAGGTGAATGGGAAGGGGCAAAATGCACAGACTACCCAGTGGGCTAGGTTGGAAGATTATTGCTTTTCTGGTAGTGAGCAGGGGGTGACAATGTACATCTGAATAGGTATGATCCTATACCTCTGAATCACAAACATCAAAATATCATGACAGTATCACCTCAATAAAAAAGATGCAATTTTTAAAAACAAAAGTTCTACCCAGTGGGGCCTGATGCAAATGTAAATCTACAAAAATAGTTTTTAAGAAAACATTTTTGATGTGGGTGTGCAACCATTACTATCTGAAAATTACTCATCTCCCTCAATTGATAACAAGCTTTATCTGTCTTATTTTCCTCCAGTATTCAAAACAGTGCCTACCACATGATAGATTTTTCAATAATACACTAAATAAATGGATAGTGAATAAAATAATAAGTTAATATTATTCTCTGTATTCTTAAGATTCTACCCTTTCACAATGGGATCTATAATTATATATTTTAACATCCTATTATCCTTAATTTTTTTTTATTTTATCAATACTCAATTATTTTCCAACAAAAATATATACTTTCCCACAAATATCATAGTCTATATTTACTATTTTCTTGGTTTCATATTTATGCTATCAAAAAGGATGGGGAAGAGACAGATCTGTGTTATTTATGGGAAATATTCTCTTTTGTTGCATGAAAATAAGAATACTTATTGACATTCTGATATAGATAACAGCACTGTTTAAACTTTCTTAAATATGTGAGAATATATATGTGTGTGTGTGTCTTTGTATGTGCATATGTGCATGTGTAAAAGTATCACCTTAGTATTAACTTCTTGATAGGATTTTTCTGAGTGAGTTTAATTTCATGTTATGATCGCAGAGCTGCTGCCATAGATTATGCAAATGCTGGCAAGGGAATACCAGAAAGACATTTTTGTCATTCCTGTCCTCAGTTATCACAACATTTCTGTAATTTTCCTAGACAGTAAGATGTTCCTGCTGGTGAGAACACAGTTTTGCATTCAATGACTGTTCTAATGTTGGGGTTTGACTTTCTATTTTATTTGACTTTTGGGTACATGGGTTTAGTTTTGTGATAACCTGGTGTGATTTGTTAACTTTTAAATATTTTATACAGTGGTAACCAATAGAAGATTTAGATGTGAATCAATTCATATTTGAAGTATGAAAAGGAAATAGATTTCACAGAAGATAATCAAAGCTGTAGTTGCTGAAAGAACCCTGATATCAATCAGTTGTTTCTCCAAGATTTGATTCAAGCATAGAACAGTCAAAGGCAGAGGCATGAGAGTCTGAGAACCATTACAAAGTTAGTAAAATCAAGTTGACAAGAGTTAATGGTTCCTTCAAACAGGGAAATAACAATGAAAGAGCTTGAAATGGTAATATTCTAGAAACGTTTTGAAGGCAAAACTGATAGTGTTCATTGACAAGTTGCATTTAAGGAGTGAAAGTAAGAGCAATCACAGATGACTCTAGACAGAAGTACTCAATCAATTGCAGTTGCTGTGACTAATTGAAACACAAACAGAGAGTGGGGGGAGGAAATATGCTTAGCATGGATTTGAACACATTGGCTTTAAAGTTTTACATAAAAAGCCCATTAAAGTGATGATGGATAAAAAGGATCTATCTTAGAAATCTGAAACTATGTTAGAGCTAAGATTAAAAAGTTAAGCAAGAGAGTGTTTTAATGCTTCAGTCTATGAAGTGACTGGGGCTCGGGATTGTTGTTCCAGTCCCTCTCGGGGCAA